>VIAB01055613.1:0-11189 GCA_009801035.1 Oophaga pumilio | reverse complement strand
TTACCCGCTGGACATGTCACTATGGTAACACAATTGGAGATACTTTGAATCGGCAGTTTCTCAATAAACTAGCAAGGAGATCAATTTCTTTGTTTTCTCTCCTAAATTTTCTTGTGAATTCTTTGTGACTGACGATTCACTACCCCATATACTGGGGAGCATTACGAGGCTTGTTACCAATTGTTTGCTTCTCGCTGTGTGGTTTGGTTATGTACCACTTAATTATTATTGTATTTTTTTTTTTACCTAAGTTTATTAAAAGTTATATTTTATCCTTGAGCTTACTTTTTTTTTTTAGAAGAAAAACTACCTGTCATCCAGTTCCTTTACTTTCTTCCCCAACTCTTCAAAGTCCTTGCAGATTGTCGGTAGGTCCTTCCCTGCCGTGTCATTGGTGCCAACATATATCAGAACAAATGGGTGGATGTCCTAATAAATTGGCCCCACAAACCCCCCACAAATTATGATGTCTGCACAATGACCCAACTGAACAGTATAATGCCCCCACAGCTCCCCTCACACACATTATGATGCCCCTTTTACCTATGAAGAATATTTCACTGCGTGCAGCTCCACATTGCAGGCTTGATAGTAACAAGTGCAGATATGTCAAGATCAGTGCACATTCCTTAAATTAGGGATATTAGTAAGTAGAATTTTTTCATTTTACTTCCAACTTTAATACAAGTTTTTAAACCTGGGCAACCCCATGTAAGACACGTTTTGTTTGACTGGAAATCGCAGATACTTAGCATATAGCCTCATGCCGCAGAGCCTGTTTCCCTAGAGCACTAGGGACAATTATTTACCAGAATTATAAGTGTTAGGAAATTTTAATGCAGCCATATAACGCGGCCACATTGATGCATTACAAACTACAATGAACCTATTTTAATGTGTTAGGAATTCTGATTTCCACTGCATATTTTGCACAAAAATGTCTTGCATTTAATTAACTGGCTAGAGATCTGGAAAACTCAGAGTATAACTGCGAAGCAACACGTTCCCATATTCAATAGCACCTAATCAGCTATTCAGGACACAGTAAAAACAATATGACTTGGAAGCCGGCCTGCAGGTATTATCCCAGTAGCTTCTGGGAGGCTTTCAAAACTATGTACAGTAAACGAGATAATGCGTTTCACAGAGGAGACGGGTCTTGAATCACATAACACCCTTTCCAATAATCTGATCTGAACTGACTTCACGGCAAAGAAATGTATGCGGCTTTTAGCAACTCCAGCAAAAAGGTCAGAACACTTTCGCTAAAGACATGCAAAGTTGTTAATGCCCTCGTCAGAGGCCTGCATTTTTTCCCCTCCATTAGGGAATACATTGTGGCAGTAGATATGATAAATGTTTATAGAAAGGTGACATTTTTGTGATATTTCACTGTTGAATAGTAAAACTTTTGCATCAGAAACCCATGTAACTTAATTGGCTCATAGTGACCCTGAATTTGACACAGATATTACTCCAGATATTACTGTCCCAGTTTCATAACTGACTGTGGCCTAGGAACGCTGTTAGTGACTGCTCAGCTGCCCTATGGAATCTGAAGTGTCCTGGACTGTTGGTTGTGTGAGATACAGTACAGTTATCCAATCTGATCCTGGGGCGTGTTCGATTGACAGCCCTGCTGCTCTACCTAGTTTAGTCTTCAGGCATTTCCTTAGGTGCCTCCTGTCTTTAAAGGGAACCTGTCACCCATTTTTTGTAATATGATGTAAAGATATCATTCAATTCAGTCTCACATAAGCATTATAGCAGTACTTTTGATACCCCCTGACTCCCCACCTTTGATGCATAAATACCGTTTTTAGCTCTCCTGCGGTGTATGTAAATCTCCGCGGTCCGGTCCGATGGGCGGGGCTTATTCTCCTTCTCCGCCCCCCTCGTCTTGCTATACGTATTTTGATTTTTGAATATCACAGCTCCCCTGGAGTTGCCGCGCGTGCGCATTCAAATGTCCTCCCGTGCATGCGCCGGCATACGCCATTACGTTCTATGGCCCCAAAGTATCGCAATACTCCAGCAAACTCTGAACTCCAATATGGCGCCTCTTCCCTTTTGAGCCTTGTACTGTGCCTCAAAAGTAGTTTTCAACCACATGTGCGGTATCTGCGTACTCAGGAGAAATTGCATAACACATTTTGGGGTCCAATTTCTCCTGCAATCCTTGTGAAAATTAAAAAAGTGGGGGCTAAAATAACTTTTTTGAGTGAAAAATATATTTTTTTCATTTTCACAAATCAAAGTAAAATTCTGTGAAGCACCTGTGCGTTCAAGGTGCTCAGCACACATCTAGATAAATTCCTTGAGGGGTCTAGTTTCCAAAATGGGGTCATTTGTGGGGGTTTATTGCTGTTTAGGCAAATCAGGGGCTCTCCAAATGCATCATGACACCGATAGACCATGCCATCAAAGTCTGCATTCAAAAACGTCACCCCTTCTTTTCTGAGCCATGTCGTGTGCACAAGCAATAGTTTTCCACCACAAATAGAGTATCTGCGTACTCAGGAGAAATTGCAGAAAGCATTTTGGGGTTCATTTTCTCCTGTTAAACTTGTAAAAATAAAAAATTTGGGACTAAAAGAACATTTTTGTGAGAAAAATTAGATTTTTTTTATTTTCATGGCTCTGCATTTATAACTTTCTGTAAAGCACCTGGGGGATCAAGGTGCACAGCACACATCTAGATAAGTTCCCTGAGAGGTCTAGTTTACAAAATGATGTCACTTGTGGGTGTTTTCCACTGTTTAGGCACATTAGGGGCTCTCTAACGCGACATGGCATTCACTAATTATCCCAGCAAAGTTTGCTTTCAAATAGTCCAATGGTCCTCCTTCTCTTCCAAGGCCTGCTGCGCAATCAAACAGTGGTTTTCCTCCAATATTGGGTATCAGCGTACTCATGCGAAATTGCACAAGAAATTGTATGGTGTAATTTCTCCTATTACCCTTATGAAAATACAAAATTTGTGACTAACAACATTTTTGTTGCAAAAATATGATTTTTTTTATTTTCATGGTTCAATGTTATTAAATTCTGCGAAGCACCTTGGGGTTCAAGATGCTCACCGCACATCTAGAAAAGTTCCCTGTGGGATCAAGTTTCCAAAATGGTGTCACTTGTGGGCAGTTTTTAATGTTTAGTCACATCAGGGGCTCTCCAAACACGACATGGCGTCTGATTTTACATTCAAAAAGTCAAATGGCTCTTCTTCCCTTCGAAGCCCTGCTGTGTGCCTAAACAGTGGTTTTCTCCAACATATGGGATATCAGCGTACTCAGGAGAAATTGCTCAACAAATTTTGTGGTCCATTTTCTCCTGTTATCCTTTAAAACAATAAAAATATTTGGGTCTTAAGTAAATTTTTTGTGAAAAACAGTTAAATGTTCATTTTTTCTTTCAAATTCCAAAAATTCCTGTTAAGCACCTAAAGAATTAATAAACTTCTTGAATGTGGCTTTGAGCACATGAGGGGTGGAGTTTTTAGAGTGGCATCACTTTTGGCTATTTTCTGTCATATAGACCTCTCAATTCACTTCAAATGTAATGTGGTCCCTAAAAAATGGTTTTGTAAATTTTGTTAGAAAAATGAGAAATTGCTGCTCAACTTTTAACCCTTCTAACTTCTTAAAAAATTATGTTTCAAAAATTGTGCTGATGTAAAGTAGACATGTGGTAAATATTATTTATTAATTAGCTTGTGTGACATAACTCTCTCATTTAAGGACATAAAAATGAAAAGTTTGAAGATTGCAAGTTTCCAAATTTTCACCAAATTTCCATTTTTTTCACAAATAAATACAAAAATGAACATGAAGTACAATGTGTCACAATAAAACAGTTCCAGAATTAGTGGGATCTGTTGAAGCATTCCAGAGTTATGTAACGCTCGCACCCAGACTGGATGGGGCGAGCGAGGATTGTGGCCCCACTGTGCCACAAAGCAGACTAACCCTGGAGGGGTGTGACTAAGCAGCTACCTTGGTGTTCACTGGAGCCTCTAGTGGTGAGGTCAGGCTTGAGTGGCAGGTAGCTGCCAGGTACCACTTCAGGGCGGCGTTTTGGCAGTAGCAGTAGTTCCCACGGGGAACAGGACACTAAAGACAGGTGCAGGCAAGTACAGAAGGAAGCTGAGGTTTAGACTGGCAAGTACTGGCGGGCACAGATGATGTACTGGCAGGCAGGTGGGCACGGATGGCACTCAGGCAGGCAGGCATGGCTGGCATTCAGGCAGGCTGGTGGGCACAGCTGGCACTCTGGCAGGCAGGTGGGCATGGCTGGCACTCTGGCAGGCAGGCAGGGTTTCAGACAGGAGGAACAGGAACTGTTTCGGGAAGCACAGGAACACTGGCTGGTGCGAGTGGGATAAGGGAACAGGTAGGAACCAGTTCAGACTAGAGGAACAGGAACTGCTTCGGGAAGGAAAAGAACACTGGCGGGTACGAGTGGGATATGGGAACAGGTAGAAACCAGTTCAGACTGAAAAGGGATGGGAGCAGAGCAGAGCCGCAGGATGTGGGATGAGAGCAGAGCCGCAGGATGCGGGACAAGAGCAGAGCCACAGGATGCAGGATGGGAGCAGAGCAAGGCCGCAAGATGCAGGACAGGTGCAGAGCAGAGCCACTGAGGCAAACAGAGAGCAGAGCAGAGCTGCTGAGGCAAAGATAGAGCAGAGCAGAAGGATAGACCAAGCAGGGTAGGTTAGGCTTCAGACAAGGATACAAACAGGTACAGGTAAAGGACTTAGTTCAGACAAGGTCAGACACGGGAACAAGTTCAGGACAAAGGATTCAAGCCTGGGTATACAGCCCCCCCGTGTAGCCATTTTGGCACAATTTTTATTTTGTACAAGACCTACACAGATGAGATTTATTGAAGATTTACCCGTAGTGCAAAACGCATTGCTTAAAATGTTTCACCCAAAGCCGTTCGTCACTTTTCAGGCTACGTTTCCTACACACCTCCTTCACACTCCCTTTGTGCCTATTCTGTGCTTCATAATGAAAGAAGTATTCTGGAAACCCTGTTTACCATGAGGTTTTGGGAGTATTGGGGGTGTGCCAGGGAAATTTAACAAGCCTTCTGAGAGTCCAGAAAGGTTCACATGTATGTGTAGTTTTGGCCAAAAGCTTTGATACTGACCCAGTTTTAGGTTTTACAGAGTTTGCTCCTTCAGTGTTTTTAGATCTTTTAGTTAGATGTTTCTCTGGTTAACTGAAGTACAATTATAAGCATTTCATAAGTGTTTACATTTTTACTAACAAATACATTAAGTTTATGCAAAAACTCAATAAATACACTAAAGAAAAGCAAAAAAACTGAACTGCAGTAGATTTGAATGACATGCAAGATATAGAAGCATGTTCACACCGGCCATAAAAGCAAACAAAACCAAAGGAAAAAACAATGTGTGCATATACCCTAATGAAAATAAATAAGTAAAAAAGCAAGTGCATTAAATAATTAACATAGGGTGCTTAGTAAACACTGCTTTGATCAAAAAAAGTATAAAGCTATCCCACCACGGCAAGGTGCACCCATTTGGGACAGTAACTATACTCTCTATCGTTAAAACCTACTTAGTGTGAATAGTGGCAGAGAGTCTCTGGGTCCCAAGAGGACACCCAGCTTCAGAGGGACTATATATGAACTACACAGCTCAGTAGAAAGGAGGCCACACCCTATTTGTTCTGAATACAAAAATACTAAAGAAAAGCAAAAAAACTGAACTGCAGTAGACTTGAATGACATGCAAGATGTAGAAGCATGTTCACACCGGCCATAAAAGCAAACAAAACCAAAGGAAAAAACAATTTTGACTCTTATCTTTCAGGATTTCTGAAATGTTCCCTGCTGTGCTGGATATCAGCCAAATCCTGATTGATGTCAGCCCATTGTTGTCTAATCAGTGCTTGGAGTTTCTCATAATTTCTGTGTTTTTGTTTGTCTGCCCGCTTCTTGAGTACTAACCACAGGTTCTCAATGGGTTTGAGATTTGGGTAGTTTCCTGTCAATTGACATAAAAATAAACTATTTTGTTCACCAAGCCATTGTTCATCATCAAATTGTAAGGGAGCCCAGTCCCTTGGATGAAAAGCCAACCCAAACATGAATGGTGTCAGGAAGCTTTACTGTTGGCACGGCACAGAACTTAGGGTAGACCTCTGTTGTGAATATACTTGAGGTGAGTTCTGAGCGGGGGCTCCCTCTGGTGGTTACAAGCGGTACTGGACTGTCCAGTGAAGATTGTGAGGATTGGGAATCAGGTGTTACTGACTGGTCTTATTTAAGGGAGTCGTCTTCCCATCAGGGTTGCCGGTGATCAATTGTTCTGGTCTCAATCCTTGATTCCTGTTTCCTTTGCAGCCTTCTGTGTCGTGTCTGCATCTCCTGCTAACAGATAAGACATTTTCTTCTTTTTGTTTTTGTGCTTGATTTTTGCATTTTGTCCTGCACTTCTGTGGGGGCCTTCTGGGTCCCCTCCGGGGGCTTTTGCCCTCTCAGTTTAGTTCAGCCACTGATGTTTTGTACATTTGCTTTTTCCAGTTTTTTCAGTGGCTGCTGTTTTGATTTTGTTACACCAGAGAACTAATTTAGGTGGTAGAGGTCGTGTGATCTCAGGTGTTTTTGAAATTAGTAGAGTTGGTGCTTTTCAGGGTTTTTTTGGGATGGCAGTAAGTGCCCTTCCTATCCTTTTCTATTTAGATAGTTTGGGCCCCAACGTTTGCTCATACTATTTTCTGTCTGTGTCAGTATTTCTTCTTGTCTAACCGCCATTACATGTTTGGGGGCTTTCTATGTTCTTTGGGGATCTGCTCCGGGGCAGATAGCTTTCCTCTTTCTATCTTTAGGTATAGTTAGTTTCTCAGGCTGTGACGAGGCGTCTAGGACCAACGTAGGAACGCTCCACGGCTGCCTCTAGTTGTGGTGGTTAGTTAGGGTACTGCAATCTCATAGATTCCAACTTCTCTGGTGTATTGCCTTTTTTACCTGCACTCCTCAGCTACCAAATCATAACAGACCTCACCTTTTCTTCTACAATCATTCTTCCAGATGTCCCAAACAATGTGAAGGGGGTTTCATCACAGAAAATAACTTTTTACCTTAATTTTCAGCAGTTCAATCCCTGTAGTTGCTACAGAATGTCAGTCTGCCTTTTTGTTTGAGAGAAGTTGTTTCTTTCCTGCTCTTCTTAACACCAAAATTTGTTTCAGTCTCAAAACTCTCGACCGCAGCGAAACTATCATATGTGCTGTTTAGCTGTAGTTTTGAAACCAACCTTAGGAATGGATCTTAAATGGAGGGGAAGTACATAAGAAAGATTCTACTTTTCCTCTTTATAAACCTACTACTAGTATTCAATATTTCGCAAATTGGAACTAATACAACATATGTAAGGCATCCAAAAGGTTACCTGGGGTAAAATTTCTCCTTATAAAGAACAGCAAAAGGAGACTTATAAGCCATGCAATGCTCACATGTAAATAGCTTATTCACAAAGAAGCATCCTAGTGCAGTGGAAATCGGAGTAATGGTAGTTGGGGATGATGATAGCTGTGATTTGTTTTTACCAGAAACTGTCCCTCATTCACCAATGAAGGGTCGCTTCTTTGTTTGTAAAAACATGAGAGGATGAAGTTTAGGATCACAGTGCGGAGCCATTTTGTTGATGACTAGTAGACGGTTTGCAGTTCTGTTAGTTGGTGCTGTTCGCTGTATCCTAAGCTGGGGTTAGATACACGGAGTGTATCACACATTGGGATTATTCACAGGACGTGATATACTACATGTATCTAAGTACAAGGGTCAGTGTAGTGTATTGAATAATGGGATTAGATACACTACTCTGTGGCGTATTACTTATGATGGGATTATATACACTGGTCTGGGGTGTATTGCTCATGATGGGATTAGATGCACCACTCCTGGGGCGTATCATGCATGATGGGATTAGATACATTGGTCTGGGGTGTATAAATGAGTAAAATAAATAAATAAAATAAACTCTGCAGGCAACCAGTGAATCAGGTGGTTGGATGGATGGTATATCCTCACTTCTGTTCCTGGCGGTGCTGAAGAGATCTCGGGGGTTTGGACTGGTAAGTAACGCATTTGAAATGGTTCCTTCCTTCTGGCCAATTTGGAAAAAAAGGTGAAAAAACCTTTAAGTCTCATTAACCCAATACCGGAAAAGTGTTAGTTGAAATTGAATACAATGTGTTTAATAAAGTAATCTATTTTTACAATGATGTTTTATAGTTATTCCACAAGAAGTTAGTTTAATTGCACAAAGTGGGTGGTAGGTTCATGAGAAATACAAAATATTGATGAATGCAAAGCACAGGAAAACCAAGAAACTTCTCTAGAAATTAAGTAGCCAGCCAATAAAGGAAAGCTATAAAAACGTGTGAAATCTCACACCAGCAAGATGCTCCACCCAATCAATGCTCTAAAGAAACCCTAGGCCATGTGTGATTTTCAAATGCTCGTGTTAATTGCAGGAACTTCTTTACCTAAAGTTTTCTAGAAGTGTTTATTAAGTGCAGAAAGAGAAACAGACATGACAACCCAAACATAAAATAAAGTATGTTAAAGGAAACAGTCCTGAGAAAGAATTGTTCTTGATGAACTAAGGCCTTATTCACACATCTATTTCTGTCTCTACATCCATCAAAAATGGACGGCTTGACTCCCATGTGTCACAAGTTTTTCAGAGGCAAACAGTTTGACCCTTTTATTTCCTAAATACAATTATAGAGAGTTCAGTTAAAAAAATGAAAAATAGATGGTAAAAAGATGGAAAATGCACGAGATCGGTTTTACAGTTCTTTTACATGGACCCTGATAGATTTCATCTGCAAATAAAAAATTGATAATTAAAAATACACTGAGTTTCAAAAAAATGGATACACAGGTCTGTAATAAAAAATGGATGCGTGAATTGGTCCATTAAACCCTATGACCCCTATTTATTAAGACTGGTGTTTGGAGCATTCAGGAATAAGGTGAAACAAATGTATTAAGTGGTGCACACCTCTTTAGTGCATCTTCTCAGTGGATGTATGCCTCTCTAGAAATGTAACTCCAGTCAAAGACAAAGACTAGAGTAATATTTATGGCATAAGAAATGTTGATGAATTTAATGGTCAGACATGGGCACACCCTGTTCCGCCAAGCTCCTCCACAGTTCCACCCAGGTGGCGGAGCTGCCTTAAACTGGAGTGTAAGTTCCAAGAGTCGTAAATTTTGCAATTTTTTAAAGTGTTTTATGCCAGTTTTCTGGTGTAAACACTTTGATGAACCAGGGCCTATGGGTCAAAGTGCTGTACATATTACAAATGGACAATATAAATAAGAAAAACAGATGAAGAAATAAATGTGATTTTCCAGGTCCATCAAGTAAAGATAATTTATTAAGAAATGCCAAATTATACAATTTTCAATCATTCCTCCTGTTTTTTTTCAATCATTCCTGCTTGTTGTCCTGGTAATACAATGGACGCACATATTATTGGCCTGGTACCTATACCATAACTGTATTTCTTCATGTGTATGTCATTCGCATGACCATGTGAGGTATATATCCACTGGAAGTAAATAGTAAATGTTCCTGTTGATGTTTCTATTGGTTAGGGTTAAACATAGATAGTCAAAACAATAAGGAATTGATATTGAAACTTATTTTTGAAAATTGTATAAGTTTTTATTACTCAATGAATAAGAACATTTTAGGAAGAGGTTATAACTTTGAATTATACTTCTAATAAAATGTATCTCTTTTTCAATTATCTAGTTAGGAAATAGGAAATTATATGGATGATTGTTCCTACCTTTAGTAAGCACGGTAAATATTCCTTTTCATAAATCATCCCAGAGGCTCCCCTACAATCTATACTCTCTATGTGCATTGGATCATTGTTAAGGGATTCACCTCAATTTTATGAAGATTTGCTCTAGATTGGGCATAGTAGATACTTCCCACGATAAAAGCACAAGAATTGCCTGGCAGGTGCTTTTCCATTTTTGCAAATGGCAGCCATCATATAGGTTCAGGGGACAACTCTACACTGAATATTGTCAAGCTCTTCTGAGATTTTTAACCATTTACCGGCAGTTTCCTGCACCATCTACCCTAAGATGGCCATACACGTATTGTTGGCCAGACCCTCCAATTTTTTCAGTGGGACTAGCTTACCATAGGTGCAACTATCCCCTACAGATGGATCCAGAAGTTGGATTTCAATGTCAGATCACTTTGTTTTCAGAGAAGATGACTTGCCCCAGAGGTGTATGAGCGCAGCCTATTTCCTTCCCCCTCATTTCGAACATATGGAAAAACCATTGGAAGAAACAATGGTGCATGTGCCTAGGGATATTGGTAGAGAAACCTCGTCTCGCCCACACTTCTTTATTATACACAGCCAGTTCTATTCACATTTCCATCAAATATTACTTCTTGTTTGCATCTTCTGTTCTTTCTTTTTAACCCCCTCCCAACATGTGACACAATAATACATTACATGATAAACATAATAAACCCAAAGGCCATCTCTAATGGGTAGGTACAGAGGGTAACACTCCACATTAATCAAAACCATAATGTTCCTATAGCAATTGGTCATATGAGGATCAACGATATTATTGAAAACAATTCTTTATTAATTGCTCAGAATAACACAGAGCACACACATTAAAAAATGTTTTCTAAAAAGGTATCTCAAACCAAAAAGGTACACAGCTCAGAGAATTACAATAGCATGCTAATACATATAGGTAAACTATACTCATAGGTAATAACAATATCAAGAAGAAGTTGTGAGCACTATTTTCTGTTAGTATAAGAAAAAATTGCAACCTTTCTCTTGCAGTGGGTCGAATTACAGATAACATAGGAATAGAAGAGCAATTAATTAATAATGTAAATAGAATTATTTTAATTTTATATAGAGTTATCCATGACCAACTTATTCATATATAGTTTAAAAAAAACATATCAGTGGTTAAAGTGCTCCTTCTACAATCAGTGGTATTTCTATTACCAGTGCTAATATGCAATCAATGTCTATGGAATCACTATATTGTGGCCCAGTGCAGTGATATTAGATAGCCAATACTACCATGAACTATTTATGGGGACAGGAATAAGGGAGGCGAAACGTGCGTCGGGGCGAAGGGAC
>VIAB01055600.1:0-10788 GCA_009801035.1 Oophaga pumilio | reverse complement strand
GGTGCCGTCAGGCGCACACCGGATGTGTGAAAGAGGCCTTACATTTTTTCGATATGACTTACGTTTACTTGTGAAAAAAAATGGAAATTAGGGGAAAATTTTACAATTTTAAAATTTTGGATTCTTATGCCCTTAAATCAGAGGATTATGTCAAACAGAATAGTTAATACATAACATTTCCCACATTTCTACTTTACATCACCATCATTTTTGAAACAACATTTTTCTTGTTAGGAAGTTGTGAGTTAAAAGTTGACCAGCAAGTTCTCATTTTTTCTGCAAAATTTACAAAACCATTTTTTCCGGGTCCACATCACATTTGGGTATTTTCTGTCATATAGTCCCTCAAAGTCACTTCAAAATTGACACCATTCTAAAAACTTCACCCCTCAAGGTGCTCAAAACCACATTCAAAAAATGTATTATCCATTCAGGTGTTTCACAGGAACGGAAGCAATATGGAAGGTAAAAATGAACATTTAACTTATTTTTCAATAAAATTTTAATTTAGACCCAAATTTTATTTTTTTCACAAGGGTAACAGGAAAAAATAGACCATAAAATGTGTATTGCAATTTCTTCTGAACATGCCAATGGGGTACATGTGGGGAAAAACCATTGTTTGGGAGCATGGCAGTGCTTGAAAGGGAAGGATTGTCATTTGACTTTTTGAATGCAAAATTTGCTGGAATAATTAGCAGATGCCATGTTGCATTTGGAGAGCCCCTGATGTGCCTAAACAGTGGAAACCTCCCACAAGTGACCTATTTTGGACACTAGACCCCTCAAGGAACTTATCTGGATATGTGGTGACCACTTTGAACCCCATGTGCTTAACAGAAGTTTATAATATATACATTTTTTTCAACAAAATTGATCTTTTAGCCCCAATTTTTTTTTTATTTTCACAAGGCTAAAACAAGAAATTTCATCCAAAAGTTGTGCAATTTTTTCTGAGTACGCTGATATCCCATATGTGGGGGAAAACCAGTTAGGGCGCACCGTAGTACTTAGAAGGGAAGGAGCTCCATTTGACTTTTTCAATGCGAAATTGGCTGGAATTGAGAGTGGACATCATGTTGCGTTTGGAGAGCCCCTGATGTGCCTAAGCAATGGAATCACCCAACCAGTGACCCAATTTTGGAAAGTAGACCCCATAAGGAACTTATCTAGATGTGTGGTGAGCATTGTGAACCCACAAGTGTTTCACAGAAGTTTATAGCTTACAGCCGTGAAAAAAAACAAACATTTTTTTCACATAAATTATCTTTTAGCACCAATTTATTTATTTTCACAAGAATAACAAGATAAAATGGACCCCAAAATTTGTTGCACAATTTCTTATGAGCATACTGATACCTCGTATGTGGGAGAAAACGACTGTCAGGGCTCGGAAGTGAAGGAGTGACGCTTTGGAATGCAGACTTTGATGGAATGGTCTGCTGACATCATTTTACGTTTGCAGAGCCACTGATGTACCTAAACAGTGGAAACCCCCATAAGTAACCTTTTTTGGAAAACAGACAACTCAAGGAATTTATTTAGATATGTGGTGAGCACCATTAAACTCTAAGTGCTTCAAAAAAATTATAACATTGAGTTGTGAAAATAAAAAAAAAACAACACATTTTTTCCACAAAAATGATCTTTTAGCCCCTCAGATTTTTTTATTTTCACAAGGGTAACAGGAGAAAATGGACCATAAAATTTATTGTGAAACTTCTCGGGATAATGCTGATATCCCATATTTGGGGGAAAACCACAATTTTGTCGCACTGCAGGGTTTGGAAGGTAAGGAGTGACGTTCTGGAATGCAGACCTTTATGGAATGGTCTGCGGGTGTTATGTCACATTTAGAGAGCCCCTGATGTGCTTAAACAGTGGAAATGCATGCCCTTTAAGTGACCCCATTTTGGAACTGATCTACTGTTTCCTGGTATGTGAATTTTATAATGTAGTGACATACGTAAGTTCTGTAGTGTGCATCAGGTTGGTATATGTGAGTTGTGTAGCATTCGTCATGTTGGCATACGTGAGTAGTGTAGTGTTTGTCAGGTTAGCATAAGTGAGTTGTGTAAGTCAGAAATGAATTTAGTAGTCCATGAATGTGTAGTACAGTCTGAAACATTATTTTATACACATGCCAGGTTTGTCAGGGCATGTGTCGTATTCTTAAATGGTGTCCTTGCATATCCCCCTTCTGAACCTCACTCAGCACCTCTTTTGTGACCTTCCTTTTTTTATTTGTGCTTTGGGGGACCTCCCTGGAGAAATGTTGGCCTGGTATGATACGAGCACCTTCAGTTACAGATGTACTGGGGCCCGCTCCTTCTTGATCTGCAAGGATTAGGGCCTTGATCACTACCTCCTGGAACTGAAGGTACAACATACTGGTCTGGCCTGCACATCGTGATAGCACAAAAGCGTTGCGCATTGCCATCTGTACGATGTGCATGGCCAGCTTCTTGTACCACACCTTGGCTTTTCTCATGACACTGTACAGATGGAGAACTTGATCAGAGAGATCAACTTCCCCAATGTTCTTGTTGTACACCAGTAAACAGTGTGGTTTCTGAACCTGTGTAGAGGTACCTCATAAAGTGCTGAGGGTGCTGCCATTATCATGTATGGTGGTCAAGAAAAGGACATCCCCCTTGTTCTTGACCACCAGCATATTGTAGCTACATTGGGCACTGTTCTAACCCTTTCTGAGCACCTGCCCAATTAGCGTCTTAGGAAGGCCTGATTTTTGCGGACAGTGCTGCAGGCTGCAGTTGCTCGTGAAGAGAGGGACCTGCATAGTGGGATGCTGGTATAAAAGTTATTTACATAGAGGTGATAACCTCGATCCAGCAGTGGGTGCACCAAATCCCACACAGTTTTCCCACTCACTCCTAGGACAGGGGGCAATCAGGGGGTTCAATTCGGGAGTCCTTCCCATCATAAACCCTAAACTTGTGGTTGTACCACCAAGTATTCTAACACAGTTTGTACAGCTTAATTCCATACCTGGTCCTCTTACTGGACAGGAATTGCTGGATTTTGAGCCTCCCCTTGAAATAGATAGGGAAGACATTGTGCATTTGTGGAGCCCAGCTGTGCTAGGATTCCCACATCTCCTGGAAGGGTGCACTAAAAGATTTAACCACTAGAGGTCCCAACGCATACACACACCTTCACCCATCCCTAAGACCACCAGAGGGAGCCGGATAGGCATATAAAAGGAGGGTGAAGACAGGAAAAGTGAGGTCAGTCAGTCTGAAGGCTGCAGTCTGCAGTAAGGTGAAGTTCAGTCTGTCTAGAGAGAGCAAAGACAGAGTTCAGTTCAATAGAGTGGAGTCTAGTAGAGTGGAGTCAAATCCATTCCTGTCTAGTCAGAGCTGAGACAAGTGAGTAGTCTGCAGACAGAGCAGCCGAGTGGAGTTTGCAGCAAGGGACTCCATAGCTCAAGTTGAGTGCCAGGAGCGTGCCGACGCTCTGAGCGCAGCGAAGAGGCAGCCCCCCAACTGCCAGTGTGTGTAGTCGTGTGAGGGCCCGAGTAGGCCGAAGGCAAGTGGAAAAGAGTAGTAAAAGGAGGCTCACCTCAACGAGTACTACCGGACGCCGGGGTCCGAGCCTATAGGGATCTCCACGACCCATAGGAGAAAAACCGGAGTTCCTGGAGGACTATAGGTCCCGGGACTACCACAGAGCTGATGCGTAACTGGGCCAGGAGGACGGAGTCCGGCAGGCAGGGCACTGCAAGCAGGGACTGTGTGTTTCAAGAAAAGGTCCAACCACAAGGTCTGCCAGGTGCAAAACGGAGACTAAGTTAGGCCCAGCTTCATGCCGGCCAGGACTTTATTACAGTAGGGCAAGGAACAGGAGGCCACACACCTACTCAGTGGGAGAATCTGGATGTCCACCTTTTACCCTACAGTGCTCTGGGGAGTGCCTGCAACATCTTCAGTAAAGATACCAAAGTGACTTGTGTGTGTGTGTCCATCTTCTTACCCCTAACTGCTGGGTCTCCCCCTTGTCCTGCTTTTATATATATCTACCAGCCCTGAAGGACTTAGCCTCACCTGTGGGAGGCCCAACATCTAGCTGCACAACACCAACCCTTCAGTGGATCTGCACAGCAGCGCTGGTCACCCTGACCAGGTACCACAGGTGGCGTCACGAATCCCCATACCAACATTCAATTCCCCTGTAAATATCCCACATTTACGGTGAGCGCCCAGGGCCACAGACCGAGCTGTGTTGCCGTGACATCTCCCATAGAAGTTAATAGGCTCGGATCCGAGTACCCCACTGCTCTGGGAGGGCGGCTCACATTATCATTGTAAAGCAAAAATTTTGGATGGCCTCAAAAAGTTTACAGGTCATAACCATGCGGAATAGTGGATTGTTGTATAAAACTTCAACACTCCAATATTTTTGAAGTTCTGGCTTCTTCACTATCCCCATGTGAAGAACCAGGCCCCAAAACTTCATAATTTCTACTGCATCTACAGGAGTCCAGTTAGAAATTGATGAAAGCCAGTTTTGTGCAAAAAATTGCCGGATGTACAAATTTGTTTGAGCCACCATGAGGTTTACAAAATCCTCAGAGAAAAAAAACTTTGAAAAAGTCAATTTCTGTGAGGCCAGTGGTGTCAAATTTGATTTCTGATTGCGCTACAAAATCAGGGATCCGTGCCTCAATCTTTGGGGTGATGTCCATACGGGGTCAGTAACGGTGGGCACTGGTTCAGTTTCTGTCCTGGGGCATATGCATGGCAGTTCAGCATCATTTGAGGAAGACACTAACTAGTTCAGTAAAAAATACTGTAGTAGATAACGATTAATATGGTAAATTATTACTTTTTACTGTCTGACAGTAACTCAATTCAGTAAAAAATACTGTAGTAGACGACAATGATAACTGTTTAGGAGTAACAATTTATTGCACAAGCACTTATTAATAACTCAGTCCATCAGTGATTTATCTGCTATTTCTAATGCTATGTAAGGGGAATTGGCTTATTAGGACAGGATTTTATGAAGTTTGCAAATTTCAGAAAATGGTAAAATTATAGGTATAATCCATTGCCCTAACATTTATTACTAATCTATCCAAACAATGATTTATTTATTTATGTACACATTTCTATCCTGAAAGTTTGATTAAGCTTTATAACAGTAGTTTGTCCCTTTATGAGGTATCCTTGTCTTAAACGATTTTACTGTATTTGTATATGTAACTTAAATTTTAAAATGTTATCATAGTCATAGCTCTCTACTTAGCTGAGATATCTTTTATCACAGATTTTTGTTGCCTGATAAATTTGTAGTATTGTAAGACGCTTAGTCTAAATGCATTGAAACTGGCTAATGATTATAAATGAGTTTTTCTAAGAATGCTCATTTCCCAATAATCAGCTAGTGTAAGCCGCCTGCCAATCACCTGACAAAAGAACAAAATGCTCGTTTGTCGAGTGAAATAATTTTCAAGCTTGCTTAAAAATCATTCTCGGCAGCACTTCAACCGTGTAAACAGGACTGGTGTTTCTGATAACAATGGTAGCCTATTTATAAAGGACTACGGCAGATTCGCGCTGCAAGCGCTTCCAGGGGTCCAAGGCCTATCTATAAAAGATTTTTCTGTGTGTATCAGAAGCACAGTGAGTCTGTCTGAAAAGACTATTAAATGGCCGCTGATCTACTTCTATTTAGCCAATTGGTTGTTATTTATGGCCGATGGTTGGCCAGTGTAAACAGTAAAGAGTACCTATCCGCAGTCTGGGGCTGCTCTTTTTATTTATCTTTATAAATATGACCAAATATGTCTTGATCAAGTTATTCCTGCCAAGGAAGGAGCCAATTCCCTTGTGCTGACATGCAGCAGATTTGTGTCTGCTTGATTTCTAATCTAACAATAATAGTTGCTGCAAAAGATGAAAAGGAGGCAGAAAGCCTCCTAGCGCAAAAAAAAAACAATATGAGATGGAGGATTATTCGGGGATGTGTTCACCACTTAATATTGTGAAAGTGCAGGCATGTCTAAGGTAAAGGCTTGTAGAATTATGGTCTGTCAGCTGCTGCTCTTTTTCTGAGCAATGGCAGAAAAACAATACTGCAGGATACCCAACAATAGAGAAGAAAATACAGGACTTGGGGGCTACTGATAATTACCAGACAAAGAATGAAGGGTTTAGTTAAGGTAAGGTTCCTTTATTGGTAAGACATTTAGTCTTCGCGTTTCGATACTAAATTATTATCTTCATCAGGAAAGCAGGTATTTGGCCCAATGAAAGTATGAAGGTACTTGGCCCAATTAGGTATGAAAAGTGTAGCCTGAATCTCTAACCAATAAAGGAACCCTAACTTCATTCCTTATTCTTTGGATGGTCATTGAATCTTTCAGTTTTAGGCCAGTTTCACCTATCTGACATTCACGCATCAGGCGTTCTAACCCAACCAATCTCAATAGTGTTGGGATTGCTGAATATAGCTCAGGAGACCAAAGGCTGGTCTGGCCATCGTGGACTGTTCATGGATTGTGAATGTGGACATATGAACTAGCTTACAACACTGCCCTTCACATAACTGTCTAGGAGAGAGGTATGGCCTCAAAATATGCTACTGACTGCTACAACTAGAGGGATCTTTCTGTAGGTATGTACATTTTTACTTTTTCTTTGTACATGGCACTCTATGTGTAGAATAAAGTAAATAAAACAAGGTGTCCTTTAAATTTATGCAACATAAGCTCAATAGTTTATTAAATGCCTTCTTTCTTTTTTACTCAGTGCCATTTTTGAAATAGAACCAAATCTCAAGTTAATTCTGGTCTTTTTTTCTCCAATGCAGATACTTATCCTGTTAATAAGTTCAGAAGAACAGATACAGGATTATGAGTCATCCCTAACAGTGAAGCTTCTCCTGCTTCTTGGGTTCACTGGTCCATGGACTTTCCTGCTGTGCACAGCAGGGGCTGGAGCCAATATTTAGACTTCTGTGGAGGGGATACCAGAAGCTGTTTGCTAATTTCAATGCATCACACTTATTTAAGCATTTTTCTTTGAAAAACAAATCCATAAAGTGTAGGTAAGCAGATTTATCACTATAGCAGATGTGCAAACTCATCCAAATTATAAATCTGCTATTGTGTTTCAACTGAATGGTTTTTGTAGAAAAAAATCCTTGCTTTATAGTGTCTGTAATAATAGATGTATTTAAATGTAAAGTGCAGAAATGAAGACTTGTACAAGGTCTATTATTTAGGTGAGCGGAAATTCATGCCACTCCACCAGTTACTGACACTAAGGTCATGACTTCACTCATCACTCTGACCTTCAGATGCTTGCCAGTGCCACTGTTCAGTGCTGTTCCAGCTCCTTGTCATGATTTTCTCCATCTATCCATCTCCCCCTCTCTACTTTTGGAGTCAGACTGACTACCGTATCTCTGACTCTAGCAGATTCAGCAAGGATTCATACTGAAATGTCACTCCTGCTGTATCTCAGTAGTCAGGCTGCAAAGAAGGAATCCATAAGTACAAAGAACGTGATATTAGATGGTGCATAACCGCCTCCGAACAATGGAGTAGTCCTGATGAATAATACATATAGTTTGCCATATACTGAACAAGATGTGTATAGATACAGTATATTGGGAAGGGTAGAATATAATTATGTATAAGTCCCACTAATTAATGCTGATAATGCCAGAAGTGCCCTTCTTCTAAATATTTTGGGAATTTATTAATTACCATTTGTGGTTATACCTGTAACGGCTCAGAGGTTAACACTGTTGTTTTTCAGTCCTTGGGTCCTGGGTTTAAATCCTTTCCAGGACAACATCGGATCATCCGCAAGGAGTTTGTATGGGGTTCCTCCTACATTCCAAAGATATACTGATAGGGAATTTAGTAAGGGGAACAACTGATGATGTCTGCACAACACCATGAAATTAATGGCGCCATATAAGTGAGTAAAAAATAGGTAACATTAGCACTGTCAATGTCTACCACTTCTCTACTCTTAACATTTGGAAGATAAACTCTATTTGTATTAGTCATAGTAGTCTTGCACTCAGTCATCTGTATAGCTATGTTTTTTAGAATATAGATGTGCCTACCTTTATGCTTCCACTAATTGTATTAATCTAATTTCTCACCATGAGAAACTTGAAATACTAATTTGCCAGCTTCATCAATTTTTCCCAGGAAATTCCACTTCCTGTGAATTGGTTTGCTGGGAATTGAAACAAACTCAAAAGCCTCCAATAGCCCTGGAAGGATGAATGTAACAGTCTGAGATCTCCTAGGGCTGTCTTTGACTGAAGTACAATTTTTGGGGTAAGAAATGCCATAATTTGTCATTAAGTAGATGAGTTGTGGCATCGCACCCCCACCATGCACCCATCCTGCCACAGGTCCGCCCATTTTAGCTGAGCTAGGAGAAAATGGTGTGAAAACGCCAAAAGTCTCCAAATTTTTGCTCTACTCCAAATGATGAAAAATCTTTGTGACTTTTCATAGCAATATCAAAAGCAGAAGAAAAAGGAGTATGCCAATGCTTTGCGATCACATATAAAATATCTATTTTTATTATATTTTTATTATTGATATGAAAAGACAAAAGTGCACCACACAAGTTTAAAAACAATAAAAAGTGCCAATAGGATATATATATAAAAAATTAGACATGCTCATAATACAGCAACTACTGTGTCAAAGTAAAAAAATTTAAATATTCCACAAATAATAATACCAAATAGAATGATGTATTGCTTGTGTTAGGATATGTACTGTCTTACCCTTTCTGTACCCTGAAGACTGAAGACAACCGCCATATACATATGTGTAATTGGAACAGTGTTAAGCGTTTATGCATGTAATGTGTACAGTATGTGTATAATCCTTATAATATATGATTTGGTAACGTGTAGAATAGCAAGGCAAATGCCAAAACCCATGATAGTGTAAAAAGATAAGTGTTTTCTAGATAAAAGGAAGCAAGGATTACTAGTAACATACTGTAGAGATATGAAATAGAAAAGGAATAGCAAACATTAGGTACTGACCAACAGATGGGAGGGGATTAATTAATAAAAGGAGAGGTACTTCCTGGTTATGTGTAGCTAGGAGTAGTGGAAAATTTAAGCAAGCTCATCATGGAGTCCCAGTGCAGTGGGCTGCTAGGGCCAACATGGGACTATCACTCGGTTCAGTGGATTGCCATACAACTCCTCCATGCAGATCCATTCGTCATTTTCATTCGTCCATTTTCCTGTATCAGCACTGTAGATACTGATACAGTTAAAAGCAATGATGGAGGAGAGAGCATCGGGTGATACACCCTCTCCCATTATTCCCCCTCTGCATCTGACTCAGTGAGCGTGATGACGTCACTTCATTGCGCTCCATGCTGTGTCAGGCAGTAGGGCTGCTGAGAAGACACGCTGCAGAGACTGGAGCAGCGAGGGACCCGGGAGAGGTGAGTATTATATTTATTGTTTTTTTAAATCAGTGAGTACGTGGTGGCCATAATACTTGAGCACTATGGTGCTGCATCATACTCTATGGGACTGCATCATACTCTATGGGGCAGCATCATACACTATGGGCCTCATCATACTCTATGTGGTATGCATTATACTATATTGAGAACTATGGGGATTGTATTATACAGTATGGAGAACTATGGGGAGTACATTATACTCTATCGAGGACTATGGGGTGCATTATACTGTATGGGGGACTATGGGAAGTGTATTGTACTTTGTGGAGGACTATGGGGCATATTATACTTTGTGGAGGATTAAGGGGCACATTATACTCTATGGAGAACTATGGGGTGTGCATTATACTTTATACTATATGGAGGACTATGGGGTGCATTATACTAATCAAACAAGCAAAATGCTGCCTATTGAGTGATTGAATTATTGTTTATGCCGGAACAAAATTCATTGTTCTAAGCAGCACATTGCCCGGTGAAAACTGCAGATATGCTGCGGTTCACATAATACTGTATGGAGACAGATTAATCTACTAGTGATCATTCTGTGCCTGGCATTCTTCCTCAGCCAGTATAAAGAGCAGGGCTTTGGAGTCGGTAAGACAAACCTCCAACCTCATTTTCCCTGACTTCCGAATCCGACCCCACAGCACTGCCTCACTACTGAGCATGTACATAAAGTGCAGCACAGATTAATCTCAACTAAAAGCCCAGATCCTTAGATCAGGAATAGAATACACATTTATAGTATATTTCATAACTTTCCCAAATTCTTATGAAAATATTTACAGCACATATTGCATTGAACTACTGTACCCAATTTATTATATATTTTAGGAGTCGGCGTCAGTCCATTTTAAACCGACAGACTCCACTAAAATGGACACCGAATATGTGAACATTTGGAGCACCATTTTAAACTTTTGTCCAGGGCCTCACTTTGTCTAAAAGAAGTGCTGTCCCTACCAAAAGGATAGGGGATGACTTGCTGATTGCTGGGCACTGGAACCCAGAATACTGGGCTCTGCAGTCCCGTCCTGAATAGAGTGGATGTGTTCATGCTTGCTTTCCACTCCATTCATTATCTATGGGACAACCAAGAACAGTGCCAGTCACATAGACCATGAGTAGAGTAAATGTTAAGCATGCACACCTCTACTCCATTCAAGATAGGGGTGCAGAGTCCCATACTTGCGTTGCGATTCCAGAACCCCGATCTTGGGATCAAGAGAGGTCCCATAAGTTGGACACACACTCATGGGCGCACCTATAATGAGGCAACTTGAGCTTGTTGCCTTAG
>VIAB01055599.1:0-12543 GCA_009801035.1 Oophaga pumilio | reverse complement strand
CCAAAGGTATGAACTGGGAAATAAACTGATGTGCATGCAGCAAGTAAGCGCACGTTCACACGGGCCACTGAACAGAAAAAAAATGACAGAAGCAAAATGATTATATACATTGCAGTAAACAACATAAATAGCATAGTGCATTAACATAATATAGGGTACTTAGTTAACATGTTTTTTGATCAAAAAAATGCGAAAGCGATCCAATCTCGTCATGGTGACCATAATTGGGACAGTCCTAACTCTAATATTAAAAACCTTAAGAAACGTTACCCCTTGGATGCCGGTCAGATGCCTCTCTCCCAATCAAACCAGATCTCACACTTTTCACTGATGAGGGGCAGTACCCTGAAACAGTGTCTGCAAATTGAGATTCTGGTTTTGGCAAAATCATGTGACAAGGCTCGTTAAAGGGTCGACATTGACTTTTAGGATCATTGCTTTCTATAGGAGGCACTAGAGTTCCAGTCCTCTTTCTCTCTGTAGAGACAATTTGCATATTTAATTGCAGTAAATTTAAAGCATAAAGTCTTTGATATGTATTAGTAAAGCAACGAGCGCATCTGTGTAATGTGCCTCCTGATTCTCCATACATGTTGATCTGATATGTATCAGTCATTATATAAATTAATCATGGTGTACAAATTCATAATTTCAATATCTGTAAATTAAAAACAATTTTACATTTCTAAAAAATTGGTAATATATAAATATATATTTTGATCTATGAGTCGTGACTCAAATGCCTGGTGCTAGCTCTCAGATCAATTTAGGATGTCTTGCATTGTATCATGTTGTCAAAAGCTAAACATCAAATTTAACAGCGTTTATTTAAAAAAAAAAGTCACTTTCCAGGTTTCCTGTCCCATAAATATTAGTTCTTATGGAGCTGGTATCAAGCTGTGGTAGATAAATTAATTTATACAAGTGAAATCTATATTCCCATCAGACCGAGCTGAACTCTGTGCAACGTATCAGATGGATTGTAGGATCAGCAGAATCCATGCCGACAGAGAAATCACACATTGAACATACATCGATTAACGGCTGAGGTTTCTGTAGTGACATGATGTTCATGACAAAAGTGATTTCACCCATTACAAAAGAGATTTTGTTAGTTTTCCATTGCAGGTAATTGACAGTAACACTGATTTCATCTTCCGAATGAAATATTACATTGAACCCGCTGAAATCAGTGAGCATCAATAGATTTCCAGAGCAAAAAACCTCCAAACAAATAAAATAATGTGGCACTAAAATAAAAAAGCACAAGTGATGATGAAAGTAAGGTAATCATACAGCCGGCCCAGTCGGTGGCGCCATAACAAATTTACTGCAATGAACAGACAGCAATGCTCCGAGGGATGTCACCCAATTCGGACTGGAAATAGTTCATCCAATGCATTTCAAAGGAATCGTCCTTCATCAGGGATCATGACTCCTAAGGATCCATGCTCCTTAACACTTTTCAGGATATATGACGTATATTTACGGCATATGTCGTGTGTCTACCTTTGATGTGGGCTCCGATGCTTACCCCACATTTTGCCCTGCACATGACAGCTGATGTAACGATGAGAGGATTCGTGGAAATTTGAGTGAGTTTGTCGGGTTTGTCTGAACTTTCTCTTCTACTTGTCTGTCCTCCTCGAAATGGAGAAGTTTGGGTTTGCTCATCTCTAGTTATGTGCCTTTAACAGCCCTGGGTGGAGCGTTGCTCCACCCGCGGTTGTTGTTAAATCCCACTGTAAGGCAACATGCTGGAAACTCTCATGATTCTCATGCGAGTCTCTAGCATGAACACCCGGCACTGCCACTGGCACTTGGACGAGATCCTGCGGCTGCATAGAAATACATGCAGCTGCACGCTCCAGTCTGAGTGCCGGCGGCAGTGACGGGTGTTCACGCGACAGACTCGCACGAGAATTGTGCGAGTTTCTCGAATGTGTGATCCCTGCCTGAGTCTCTGATAGTGGGATTTAATATTCTCCGAGAGGGGAGTGAGTCGGTCCCATTGGTGCGCCTGTGACGTGATTGCGGGGTGCCGATGGGCTGTCAGGACAGCCAGGGTTCTGCTAATGATCTCCGTATTTGTCCTTACAATCCTCCTGTGAATGCCAGCTCATAGTCGGTGTTCATAGGAGATTGTGATTTCTGCTATACTTAGCACTGCTATGTATAGCACAAGCGATCAGAAAATCACTGCTTCAAGTCCTTTAAGGGGACTAATAAATACAGTAAAAAGTAAAAATATGTTTTAAAAATATGAAAAATTAAAAAAAAACACAAAAGTTCAAATCACTTACCTTGTGCCCCATTGAAAATGAAACAATTACTAAGAAAAAAAATAAACATATTTGGGAATCACACCGTTCACATGTCTTATGTATCAAAATATTAAATAAATTAATCTGATTGGTAATCAGCATAACAAGAAACAAAATCAAGACACCAGAATTACATTTTTTCAGCCACTGCAACATTACAACAGAAATGCAATAAGGGGCGATCAAAAAATTGTATCTACTCCAAATTGGTATTAGTTAAAATCCCATCTCAGTGCAAATTAGCCCTAAAACAGCCCCAGATCCCAAAAAATGAAATCGCTGTGGGTTTCTAAAATGGCGACAGAAGCAAAAACATTTTTTTCATTCAAAATTTTCCACATTTTTTTTTCTCACTTAAATAAAAAAAAACTACACATGTTTGGTATTTGCGTACTTGTACTGACCTGGGGAATAATATTGCTAGATCCGTTTTACCATATAATGAACGTGGTAAATAAAAAAACAAAAAAAAATTGTGGAATTCCAGTGTTTTTTCAAATTTCACAGGACTTGGAATTTCTTTCCCATTTTCTAGTACACTTTGTGGTGAAATGAATGGTGTCATTCAAAAGTACAACTTGTCCTGCAAAAAACAAATCCCCATATGGCTATACTGATGGAAAAATAGAAAAAGTTATGGCTCGGGGAAGAAAGGGAGGAAAAAAACGGAAATGAAAAAAGGAACGGGAAATGTCCATGTCGTGAAGGGGTTAAATAGGTGAGTGCAGAAACGATTAACCCTTATTTAGATCCATCACTATTTAATCCATAAAGGTGAAAAATTAAATTTCACTGTTAGTCCTGCTGGTTTTAGGGTATTTAGTTGCAATATCTAGCGGCTTTCTATTCTTGACATTTGATGTAATAAAATGCCACCTCCTGCTGCAGCTTAACCCGTTCTATTCCCTAGAGAGATGTACCTTTCATGCTACCATTATGAACCTCTTTATAATGTCTTGATAGTGGGTGGCCCATAAATTGTTTTTTTGTTTACTATTCTGGGCATATTTAGAATACACTTTTTGTGCTTCCTATATACAGTTTTTCACAAGGACACTTTATGCAATAAGTTACCCTATTATTATAGCAGGTTAAATGATCTTTTATATTATAGGTGTCTCTCATTGTTGCAAACGAAAGCAATATAGATATATTTTGCATTGGTCTATTTTTTACAGAAAAAAAAATGCTGCTTTGCACTAATTTACATTGAGCTAACTTTTGACACATAGTAACGTACAGTGGGTACGGAAAGTATTCAGACCCCTTTAAATTTTTCACTCTTTGTTTCATTGCAGCCATTTGGTAAATTCAAAAAAGTTCATTTTTTTCTTATTAATGTACACTCTGCACCCCATCTTGACTGAAAAAAACAGAAATGCAAATTTATTAAAAAAGAAAAATTGAAATATCACAAGGTCATAAGTATTCAGACCCTTTGCTCAGACACTCATATTTAAGTCACATGCTGTCCATTTCCTTGTGATCTTCCATGTGACGTAAATATGAGTGTCTTAGCAAAGGGTCTGAATACTTATGACCATGTGATATTTTGTTTTTTCTTTTTTAGTAAGTTTGCAAAAATTTTTACATTTTTGTTTTTTTCAGTGAAGATGGGGTGCAGAGTGTACATTAATGAGAAAAAAATGAACTTTTTTAAATTTACCAAATGGCTGTAATGAAGCAAAGAGTGAAAAATTTAAAGGGGTCTGATTACTTTCCGTACCCACTGTATGCTCCAGCTCATTTTTCACAGTCTTTCTTTAGGCTTTTGTACTCAGTAACCTTCCGTTCTTTGAGCTGGGCATTGCATTTACATAGCTTCCCACGGCTTGGTGTCATTTTTGAGACATGGTAAGGTTTTTAATATTAGAGACAGTACAGGACCATCCCGATTGGGTCAATTTGTTATGGCAGGATGGCCACCTTGTCATGGTGGGATGGCCACCTTGTCATGATGGGATGGCTTTTACACTTTTTTGATCAACAACAGTGTCTACTAAGTACCCTATATTATTTACATTTTACTTTCTTACAGCAGAGTATTTGCTCATTTTGTTTCTATCTTAGTTTGTATCTGTTTAATGGCCATAGTGAACATGCTCCTATATGATGCATATATCCCAATTTGTATTGTGGCTTGGTTTTTCTATAAAGGGGTTGTCCACTACTAGGACAACTCCTTCTTGATCTAAATGTTTGGCCCTGATACAATAAAAAACCCTATACTCACCTCCCGTGTTGGCGCCGGTCCACCGGTGTTGGCATGCGCGGTCCTGGGCCTCTCTTCCGGTTGTTATGACAGGTGAGCCCAGCGACCAATCAGCGCTGGCATCAGTGTCCCCGCCATCAAGCGAATTGAACATGAAGAGGAAGTCAGAGTTCAGCTTCTCGCTGACTTCCTCTTTATGTTCAATTTATTAGAAGCCGGCGACAGGGACGCCAGCGCTGACTGGGTGCAGGGCACTTAGTAGACACTGGTGTTGATCAAAAAAAGCATAAAGCCATACCACCACAACAAGGTGACCCAATTGGGTTGGTTCTGTACTGTCTCTAATATTAAAACCTTACCATGTCTCAAAAATGACCACACTGTGAATAAGGGCTGAGCAGGACCGATCTATGGACATCAAGCCGCGAGTGTCAACACCGCTGGAACGGCACAGGCACGGGAGGTGAGAAAAAGCTTTTTTGTTTTCTCGAGACCAAACATTTAAATCAAGAAGGGGTTGTCCTAGTAGTGGACAGTCCCTTTAAGTTGCTATATACACCTGTTTACATTGCATTTTAGTATTGTTTTTACACAGAAGCGAGGTGTCTAAGATTTTATTTGTGGTTACTTTAATTTATTATCGTACATACATTGGAAGAATTAAAAAATTGGTTGCAACACTTTGCATACATTTTACCATATAAGAACCACTCAAGCAACACTGATTACATTGTAACCATATCTAAAAACTAAACCACCTCCAAATGCGCGCTCTCCTGCGCATGTACGAGATAGAATATTGGGAGAGCTAACAGCTTCCTGACTGGTGATTATCTTCACACATCCATACCAAACTTGTTTTTGCTGAATTACAAGTTTACAGCTAATCATGCCTTTGCCGCTGCATTAACATTTTACAGCTCTTAAAATTGCCTCCATTTCTGGACTTCTTTGACTTTCAAGGTTTCATGTAGAGCTGGAACAGACTCCGCACTCTCTCATCCGCCTGTAGGGAAAAATATTCGTTGATCACTTTTATGGACTTTTTTTTGGCTTTTCAGACCTTTTTTTTTCATACTTTCTGGCAACTTAAGCATATAGCGCTGGGCACAGACCCAATGATTGCATCAATGTGGAAAGAAAGGTTTGTATCTTTGGCTTTAGTGTAATATCCTACTGTGCTATGAGTCTGTTCTGCTTTTAGACGAGAAGTATAGTATGGCTTAAAGTAAGATCTGATCTGTATGATCCAAACATTGGGATTTGCTATTTCTTGCTTTTTTCCTTGTGCAATCATTCTTTTTTAAGCTATTGAAGGAGCCCTAAAGTGAATCTCTACCTTTGATCACTTTTTCACTAAGTAAAATGCTTAAAAGCATACAGCTCTGGCAAAAATTAAGATTCCACTGCACAGTTTTATGAAAATCAGCTTCTCTACATGTCTGACAGCCATTCCATTCCAGTGTCAGTTGAATTCCAACCAGAGTACACCTCATTCTACTTAATGTGCTTCTGATTAGGTGATCACCCGAACCAAATCTTATTTAACGAAGGAAAGAATAAAAAACACTGCTGTGGTGTTCACAATCCTCTTGCAATAGGACAAGCTGGATAGCAAAATTAAGTGCTAGTAATATCCCAAAAGTAATAGGAATAAAAAAATAACTTTTAACCATGCCAAAGGAGTTGAAAAGAAAAGTCTTGAGTGAGGAAAAGAAGGGCTCAATTCTGGCTTTACTAAAACGGCAGTCCATTACAACAAGGTCAAGCAGCAGACATTGGGGACAACAAAGCTACAGACCAGCAGAGGGCAAAAACGACTCTCCACTGACCGGGATGACTGTCATCTTCTTCAAATGTCACTCAGCAACTGCAGGATGACATCAACTGACCTACAAAAGGAATGATAAATGGCAACTGGGATGAAGTGCACGGCAAGAACAGTTCAGAACAGGCTCCTAGAGGCAGGGCTCAAGTCATGTGAAGCTGGAAAAAAGCCTTTCATCAATGAGAAGCAAAGGAGAGCCAGGCTGAAGTTTACCAAAGACCATAAGGATTGGACCATAGAGGACTGGAGTAAGGTAATCTTCTCCGATGAGTATAATTTTCAGTTTTGCCCAACACCTGGTCGTATAATGTTTAGATGGAGACCTGGAGAGGCGTACAAGCCACAGTGTCTTGCACCCACTGTGAAATTTAGTGGAGGATCAGTGATGATCTGGGGATGCTTCAGCAAGGCTGGAACTGGGCAGGTTAATGTTTGCGAAGGACATATGAATCAAGCCGCATACAAGGTTATCCTGGAAAAACAGTTGATTCCTTCTGCTCAGGCAATGTTCCCCAACTCTGAGGACTGGTTTTACCAGCAGGACAATGTGCAATGCCACACAGCAAGGTCAATCAATGTGTGGATGAAGGACCACCACATCAAATCCCTGTCATGGCCAGACCTGAACCCCATTGAAAACCTCTTTAATGTAATCATGAGGAAGATGGATAGTCACAAGCCATCAAACAAAGAAGCACTGCTTTCTAGACTGCAGCATGTAAATTTATCTGGCGGAGACGCTCAGTCTCCGCAAGATAAATGTCCCTGTACAGTGTATAGGACGTGGTGATTTCGCATGGTTCAATGAACACATGCAGAATCACCTGCATTCAAAAGCCGGCAGCGCTTTGGACAGAGCAGACATGTGCTGCATCCAAAGCGCTGCCTAATACTGAACGTGGGAACATACCTTAATTCAACACAAAATTTCTCAAAATCTAAACATTTCAATGTAAATGTCTACCTCACAAAGTGTTCATGTTGCAAACAAATATTTTTTGCACATCTGTTTTAGTAGTCAAATTAATATCTGTACATGCCATGCAAATACCTCGCTCTATTGCAGGTGCTGGCTCCTTGGGTGTGTACCTCCCTGACATTTCTTAGCATGTAATTTTTGGGAAGAGGGTTGAATTTTGTTAAAAAAAATATAGAAAACTGTTTAAAAAATGTTGATGTTTAACTGTTCTGGTTTCTGCACATCTGTTTTACTTGTTCAATTTGACAATACACACGTATACTGTGGTGTTCTGCCCCATTTTGCTTATCTATACGCTTACCTACGTACTTAGCATTTCTTGTTACATCCTTTTTGGCAAGGGTTGAATAATGGGGGTTGAATAGATTGCCAAATGTTTATTAGAATATTGTACAAAATTCCATTATTTTGGCTGTCTGAGCTATGAAGCAGGACTAGGAATTGGTGTCACGTACACAAGAGAATTGCCATCTGTGAACAAGGGAAGCATTATATCAATAGGTTTTACTAATTAATTAATTTCTTCACAGAATATAGTGTTAAAGAAAAAGAAAACATGCTACAGATAAGAAAGTGGAAGCTGCTGTAGCAGCAGAATCACCATCTCCATCACTTGCTTCAGCTGTCTGGGCAGTAGTATTATAAAACGCAGGCTATAATTTGCCTCATTTGCCTCCAGTAAACATATTTGAGGGAAAAAAGTGGAAAATGTTATAGAATATGTGGCACATAACTCAACTCAGTCACATCAGGACAATGTTAACTCTGACAGCAACACTATCAGTTTGGCTCAATGTGCTACACAGAACAGTCTGATCACAAATTACTAACAGTTATAATTTTCAGACCATGAAACATGAAACGTCTGTCAGTGTGTTATCTTATTAAATGGGTTGTTGATTACTACTGAGCTGCTATTCATTTCTATGGTAAGTTCACTTTGACATTATTAAAGCTATGTTTGTATTAAAGATCATGAAAAGGGTTGAATACAGTCCTAGGAGATCTTAGATTGTTTCACAAATCTTTTCAGGGCAATTCAAGGCTTTGCAGTATTGCAATTTGCAGCAAGTCAATTCACAGCCAACTGAATTCTATAAACCTTGTGAATTTGAATTTCAAAAAATTCCATCATGTCCAGTAAGTTCTTTAATTCCCACTAGCAACACCTATGTTATTTAAAGGGAATCTGTCACCCCATTTTTGGAGTATGAGATGCGGCCACTACCATCAGGGGCTTATTCACAGCATTCTGTAATGCTGTAAATAAGCCCCCGATGTCACCTGAAAGAGAAGAAAAACATGTTATATTATACTCACCCAGGGGCGGTCCGCCGTCTGGTCCAGTCCGATGGGCGTCGCGGTCCGGTTCGGCGCCTCTTATCTTCTAGCAAAGCCGTCCTCTTCTTTGCGTCCCATCGCGGCTCCAGCGCAGAACCACTGATCTACCCTGGTGAGGGCAGAGCAGAGTACTGCAGTGCGCAGGCGTCAGGAAAGGTCAGAGAGGTCCGTCGCCTGCGCACTTCAGTACTCTGCTCTGCCCTCACAAGGGCAGATCAGTGCGCCTGAGCAGGAGCCACGACGGGACGCAGAGAAGAGGATGGCTTCGCTAGAAGATGGGAGCGCCGAACCGGACCGCGACGCCCATCGGACCGGACTGTGGTCGCATCTTATACTCCAAAAATGGGGTGACAGATTCCCTTTAACAGTAGATTTTAACCTACCCGGCCATTAATACAGCTCAGTAAATGACTTAAAAACAAGTAGAAATGTATCTCTTGTCTAGAGATGAGCAAATTTTTCAAAAATCAACTTTAGCTGATTCACTGAATTTTCCCAGAATATTGAATTTGCATTAAATCATAAGTACTCCAAGTGAATTTGTAAAAATGTTGTACAATTTAGATTTGCATGAAACTGATTTACTCATCTCTGCTATGTGGCAAGGCTTGGTTGTAGAATAGGAAAGAAAATGAATGAATCTAAAAATGCATAAAAAAGGAGAAAATGAAAATAGCCTTAATAAAAACTCTGCAGCATTTATACAAGCCTATATGCTGCCATGGTAACAGACCACAAACAAACTGTGTAGTCTGATCGGTCCCACTATTTTACCAGCATAAATAAGATAGTGGAGAAATAACTGAAAGCTGCAAATGAAATAATACGTTTAAAAACTTTTTTTTATTTTTGTGTTTTATTTTAAGAACGTAATTTACTCAATGTAGCAAATTTGCCATACCAGGTGGCGTTTTGAAATACCTTTTCCCAAAAAATAAATTCATTTTAGTTTTTTTGCACATTTATATCAAAATCAGTTTTAACTGATGTTTCCAGATGTAATATGTATCATTTTCACTGATTTAAAAAAAAAAATGTTCAGAATTGAAAATTATCAGAAAAACATTTACCATTATGACTTTGGTCATATACTTGAAATAAATTAAGTAATAAGGTTAAAAACTTTTCATTTTTTCTACATGTTATAAGTTAAGAACCAAATCCATTCAATGTGAAATTATGGAATAATAGGACACATGTTCAGATTAGTGATGAGCGAATGTGCTTGGATAAGTGTTCTCCGAGCATGCTCGGGTGCTAACCTAGTGTCTTCGGCGTGTTTCGACAGCCGCATCACATGGAGGGATTGCCTAACAGGAAATCCCTGCATGTGTTGTGGCTGTTGAACAGTGGCAAGACATGCAGCCGCGGGGACTCCAACATATTATTCGAGCACACCGAAGACACTCGGTTAGCACCGGAGCATGGAGGATAACACCTTATCCCAGCACGTTCGCTCATCACTAGTTGAAATACTTTCACATAAATTACTTATTCTCATTCATTTTATTTTTTTTTGCATATTTAAATTAAAAATCAATTTTAGCTAAAATTGCCTTGGACATACAATGTATTTAAAAAAAGTATTCAGAAATGGAAGTTAGCAGTGAAATAGTTACAGTAATGCCATTGGGGAAAAGCTGACTCATAAAAGAATGCTCGATTCCTCCGTGAATGACAACAGATTTGTAACACTAAGAGTCTCCAAATTACAGCAAAGACTTAAAAAACAGTTTCATTAAATCCAATTATATCCTATTGAAAAATACTCCTGGGACCCTTCTCAGATACGGCTGCAGGATCAATACAGCCATTCGAAGACCAGACGCAGGTTCACCCAAATCAAATCAGATTGTAACTAAAGGCTGTTGCAAAATAAGATTACAACATATATTTAACCTTAAAAGAAAGAGAAAAAAATGAAGTTGAAAAAATATAAAATTAAAGAAACAGCTGGATGCAGGCAATTATATGAAGCTGACTTTATGTGGTTTGCACCTTCAATCTGCTGTTTATTTCTTTCTATATATAAATGTAATTAAAGGGAATGTAAGACACAGATGTAGACTTCTAAGAGAGAATGTAGCGAGCCTGCTCAGTGGCATCAGCTTTTGTCAATGGTGGAATGCAGAAAGTTTTGGTCAAAAGAACTTAGTGTGAGTGAGTGACATCTACAACTTATCAGAATATTCTCATACAACATAAAAACAACAATGATATGCTTTATGAACAGGATAAACTTTATTTTTTCCTCCTAGTTGATACACAACTGCGATATCTAATACAAATAATAGAAACCCTTTCAAAAAGGAATTATTATTCCCCTACTCTCTGTGAATTAATAAAGGTTATTATTTAGTTTTACCTACAGTATCTCAAATCTATAAGTGTTGTGCCCGTGTTAACCCAAGTTGACTTGAGAATTAAAGGGTTACGCTGTTACTCACTTGTTTTGGCTCAATGGCTGAACGTTGCTCCCTTTTCCTATAGCCGCTTCCCTTTACTGTGGTCCATGCCACTAGCTGATAGTATTCAGTAAACTTTGTATTCAGTTACTTTATTCTGACCATCCATTTCTCTCAGTTGGTAATCATTTCTTCAGAAAACCCCTATCTGCAGTTACTTATTGGCTCAAACCTGAAGTCAACTCTTCGACTGCTGTAAGCATAATAAACTCTTCTCTAGTGATGTTCACCCTAGAAACACTGCTTCAACAGTGTGAATCTTCTTTGTATGCAAGTACTCAGCTTGCCTCTTCATCACTACTGCCCTACGTCACTGCCAAGGATCGTCTGTTTCCTGATAACTATACAACTCTATCTATAATCATTTGTTTGCTGCAAGCACTGTGCTGATGATACATTTAGAGTACCAGTGTATGTCTACACTTTTTGATCTGTGTTTTCTGGTGTTTCTGTAACCACTTATCTGCCTATCTGTATAACCTGTAAAACCTATCTGTCCTGGACTTCGCTGATCCATGTATTATCTGGCAACGCCTGCTCGCTGTATCATTGCCTTTGGTCCAGGTTTCTCATTCTGACCTACAGCATAGACTAGGGTTGGGCAATTAATTTTCCCAAGGGGCGAAATGAGAGAACTTGACTGTTGTGGAGAGCCTAACCAACCAGCCAAACGTAATTCATGTTGCTCCTGTTGTTCAGCCTCATATTTAATGAGTATAGATGAATCTTAATCTACCCTCACAAAAGTGTGATGACATCACAGCCCCTCACAAAAGGAATATGTCCCCACAATTCCTCACACAGTATTATGCCTACATAGCACTCACACAGCATAATGGTTCCCACAGAAGTATGATGTCCCCACAGCTCCTCACACAATGTGATGTCCCTAGAGCCCCTCACAGAATATTATGGCCCCCATATTTTCCCCACATAACCAATAATTAAAATGAAAAAAAAATAAAACTATTCACATCGCCCCAATCCCTCTAATCCACTGCTCCACTTTGAACACTGTGTGTACTAAATCTCTAGCACTCCAGTCGACTCAGTCTCCCAAATTGAACAGTGGAACAGAGAGCTAGAGGCCTTCTGTTCCATCATTGTAGTCCTGAGAATGCAGATACCAGTAAGCATAAGATGCAGGGCAAGTGTCAGCCATATAGTTCAGGACGCCACTATATCCAGCACTTTGGCTTTTCCAGTCCTCGGGAAGCGCCAGGACAGCTAAATGGTCACATTGGCCTGTGAGCCACACTTTGCCCAGGTCTGTGTTCGAGAATCTACCTCACTTGGTGAGCCCATAACTGATTAGGAGGCACTCACTAACCCGCTCTACTCCCAATGGCCATTTTTGTGCTTTGAGCACCTCATATTGCTTCAACTAAACACTA
>VIAB01055597.1:2370-12544 GCA_009801035.1 Oophaga pumilio | reverse complement strand
CGAATTCTTGCCCTGGGTGCCAGAAAGCCTAGATACACCTCTGAATTACGGTGATTGGTAAATGGCGTAAAAAAATTACGTGACTGATATTTTTTCTCTACTATACCCATAGAAAAATTTAATAAGAATGTAATGCTAAGGTCGTGTTCACACATAGTGTAAATGTTGTTTTTTCCAGTCTGTTTTTTTCTGCACGTTTTCTGCATGTGTCCACACCCCACAACACAATAATAATATTCTCTGATTATTATGTCGTCACCCCACAGTGTGGGATGTTCTGAGACATTCTGCCTGTTCCAAATTAAATTGTAAAATTCAAATATATGCACAGAAGAGCCACTCTAATACATTAAGAATCAAAGCAGATCTCTCTTTATTACACACCTTAGTCCGAGTGTTATAGGTTATTAGTATTCACGCATTGTAACAATATAATTGGCTCATCGTATCTCTAAATATGTGCTGGCATTAGCAAACATACTTCTATTTGGCTAAGTTAACACTGTTAACATCCAGCTTGTGTTTTAGGGGTCGTACTCACTTTCCTGTTTTTTTTAAGTCCATTACACAAAGGCATTTCTGAGCCCCCTTATCTGATCATGGACTCCATCTTGGAAAGAAAGAAATACATTTAGCAAGAAACTAAAATGAAGTCAGGATAGATAAAATATAAATCTTGCTCTCACAATTGCATGTTTGCTGAGTTTCTTTTATGCGTTTTTCCTAATATTTAATGCATTTTTTTCAGAAGTGAATCTGTGTTTTTAATGCTTTTTCAATACTACAGAAAAGTTTTGATTATGTCATGCTGTGACGATCTTCGGTAAGGAAGGTGTGGCCTGAAACTTTCCCTGGAACTGTGACCCTAATTATCCCTGTTCCGGGGGTACTCTTAAAAGTAGAGAGGCCTGAGTTTCGACTTTACTATACTCCTGTTAATGTCTTAAACTGTCCCCCCCCCCTCACCCAGGAGGCCTATGGCAGATATGTTGATGTATATTCATGTAAGACAAACAAAAAGCAACTTACATACAAAAACACTCTTCAAAGGTGCAGATGAATAAAGGGAAGGATAGGAAGGTACACACTAAATGGGAATAGGATAATGGAAAAAGCATACACCCAGAAACAGCAGACGACAATCTTCAGCAGCAACTTCGAACTCCAACTTCAGCACACTAACTCCAGCAAGCAAAACTTTCACAGGAGTGGATGAGAAGCTCTGGCTAGGTTTTATAGAGAAAGAAAATGAGTAGGTCAGGAGCTGCTGTGAGATGGAGCTGTATGTCATCATACAAAGAGTCATTACCCTCTTCAGCTCCAAAGGAAACAAAGTCCATTTAATATGAGAAACAAAACACACAGGCTAAATGGAAGTTCTGCGATTTTCAGTACTTAAAGATCACCTAACCCCAGATCTCCCAGGAGGATGTGACACACTTGTGACAGATTCTGCACTTAAAAATGCAGCTGCAATTTTTTCCACATGCTTTTTTTTCAGGCTCTACATAGAAGCCTATAGAAGAAAAAAAAAACACCAAAACCACAGAGTTCGGCAGCATCTTTAGACGCACTGAGTGCAAAGATTTCATGAAATCACATCCACTTTGGACATTTAGACCATGTTCACATGTAGCGTAAATGCATATTTTCTGCTGCTTTTTTTGCACAGAAATTCTGCCTTTTGAACTGTCCAATCAAAGTGGATGTGATTTCATGAAAACTGCACCCCCTGTGCATCTAAAGATGCGGCTGACCAGTGTGCTTTTGTTGTTTTTTTTCTGTGGAGGCTTCTATGTGGATCCAAAAAACACATGTAAAAAACTGCAGATACTTTCTTAAGTGCGGAATTAAAAGATTTTTGTACTGTAGAAACACATAAATGAGGCTTCACATCTGCACCAAAAACACATCAAATAAGGTGTAAAAAGCATGAACAATGCAGAACAAATGCAATGTCCAGAGAAGATTGTTATTGTGTAGTTTGGTGCGGACATCTGCAGAAAGCAAAATAAACACAGCATTTATGCTACGGACTTACAGACACCCAAAAAACAAATGTTGTATAGTGAAGCTACAGAAACATGAGAATGTTCTGGTGGCTCCAACTGTGAATGAAACAACAAAAACTAAATCCACCCAGCTAGAGATGAGCATTACGCACAAATGACATTGCACTGGCCCTGGCTATTCAAAAGCCGCGCCAGAGATGCCGGAAGGTAAGAAATTCACGTGGCCTCCCTCTAGCCGGCAGTTACCACTGACCTGGATGCTAGACCGGAGTTCGGAGAATCGATCTGTTCATCTCTAGTCCCAACCGTCCTGGATTTGGGTCTATGCCTTGCAGTCGCGGGCGTCTGCCAAATGTCCCTCACTGCAAATGCCCCTCTGACATCTCCTCCTGCCAGGGGAGAAAGAAATTATAAATGGGCGTGGATTGAGGTGTGGCCAGGGGCAAGGCCAAAATTTGCTGCGGCGTGCTATTTGTGCCGCATAATTTATCCCCTTTTCTGTTCTTAAAAAATTGGGAGGTTTGATAATATATATAATATATAGGAGTCATCGTGGGTATTGTGGTGGCATTATATTATCACAATGCAGCATAATGATCATGTAATAACTCTTCTTGTGCATAGTGATTCTGGTAGAAATATTGTACAAGAGGAAATACTAAGTCATTGCCCATCTCTATCCCACAGATCACGGGGTTGGATCACTGGGTTCCAACCTTTGGGACCTCAGTGACCCTGAGAGTTTGGCTCTAGACTCTGGGAACCAGGCTAAGGAAATTCTGAAAACTTGACCTGTTGGTGTGTCTTGAGGACTGGAGTTGAGAAACACTGCTCTATAGAGTTCTCAGCATTGTAGGACTTTCAACATGTTGAACGAATGTGCAAGATTTCCAAGGGTTCTTCAACGATCATCATTGTATGGAGGCTGAGAAAAACGCCCAGAGAGGTGCGATTAGAGGATCCTAAGTAAGATCTTTGCACAGACTTGTGAAAAAATAGTAAAGTGAAGCCCTGTGTCCCCTTTCTTTGCAGGATCAGTTAAGGACCCCTGAGTCCTGACCACCACTAGTTATATATTGATAGCATAGCCTAACCACCATTTAAGCCTGTAGCCATACTGTAGACTGTAGCTGCATTATAGCCCACGATATAATACACCATAGGGAGATTTATACGTTAAGGCTGTTATTTGTTTCTGTAAATGATTTTCTCTTGTCAATGTAACAGAAAAAAACAAATATCAATGAATAATTGTAGAGGAATGTGCGGCCTCATGGATCATGTCCAGCTACAGTCAGACTGCTGAAAGGAAGCATCTGGACGCCTGCACTGGACATGAACTGGGATTGTGACAGTAGTCAAAGTCATGACCAAGAAGAAAAATAAATATGCTCTCTTAAGAAAGAAGATATCCAAGATAAAGTGGGCATCGCCTTTCATCACACCACTGCAATGTGTCGCTTTAAGGGACACCAGACTGAGTAATGAATGACAGCAAAAACAAGCAGAAAGTAAACGCTCCCCTGCTTGTCAGTCTGCAAGATTGTGTGCAAATTCTTGGAAAGACAATAGATGGACCTATATCTAGTAAGAGTAATGACTTACCGTATGTCAGTAAATGACAGCTATAGTGATAATATTTGCACTACTCAAGCAAATCTTTTTTGTAATCTAAGTATAAAGTTCTAGACTGGTTAACTTCCTAATACACCTGGATAGTGCATGAGGTCTGCTTTGTTTGTTTTTTGCTACAGAATTCAAAATCTGTTTTATAGATGAAGAGACCGATTCATCAAAGCTTTATCAGCAAAATTCTGGTGTAAAAGGCATGCAGAACCCAAGATTGGGCAAAAAATTTGAGACTTTGGGCATTGCCATGCCATTTTCACTCAACCCCTCCAAAGTGGGTAGAGATGCAGAGGGATGGGACGTGGCGACCACTGCTCATTAAATTCATGAAGAGTGGTGGCATTTGCTGTGCCATGAATCTTACTCCAATTGGGATTGGAGTAAGATTTGTGGCCAGGTGCACTTGGAGGCGCACGTCGCTTCACTCATGTGCCTCTTAATGAATCAGGAGCCTCGCACTTCATCCCATCTCCTTATCCAGATCGGCATAAAAAATGCCAGTCTTGATGAATCGGGGCCATAAAGTTAAAAGATCTTCCTGGAAACACCCAAGGCAGAGCAGAAACAAGAATATTTGGGTAGGGTTTTAGTAAATCCTGTAGTTTTTTGGTTTGGGATAAATATTCTGGATTTTTTTCCTAAAATTTTGAATAGTGACAGCAAATTTGGACCACTCGACAACTATGTTACTAGAACGATTGTTCAAATGTTGTTTTTACAGTATGTGTCTGGTCAACATAAGGAAAGTTTTACACTTTCAAGAAAATGGACCTCAAATGCTCTAAAATACCTACAATAATAAACAAAGTGAATCCTCATCCTTCCCGTGTCTAGTGCCGGCTGACCCACTACCATATGGGTCACTGTCAACAGTGCACACCACGCCTGTAGTCAATCACTGAGCTCAGCGGCTTATGCCATGTACATCAGCAGAGCCACTGAGCTCAGTGATTGGCTACAAGTGATGCATAATGTTGACGTGACATCACCGCTGCAGTCAATACACGGAGACCTAAGCAGTGGGTCGAAGAGACGCTGGACCCGGTTAAGCACCTGCTCTGTTTGTTATTTTAGAGCATTTTGGGTCCACCTTCTTGACAGTGGAAAACCTCTTCAAAGGAAGGGTTCAGCTTTAAACATTTTCTGACACACCTGAAGATGTTATCAGTGCCCTGTTTACCACCAATGATTGGCAATGCTCTGCCCGAACCTTTATTCTTCTAAGATCTTTGGAAATTTGATTCTATAGTTGAAAAGTCCCACTCACCACAATGAGACTCCATGTACTTCTTTTTCAGTACACGGGGTAGGTCAGAAAAAAAGTGGAAGGGTAATACGTGACTAACATGCATTTGTTTGTTACCGTGGAGTAGCAGTTGGTTCACATTTGTCTGTATAGGAGCTGTGTACACGTACTGTACACTATGTGTGGCACAGTATCTCTAATCAAAGCAATTTTTCTTCATTGTTCATTTAGCCACTAAAACTCAGTTCCTCCTAAAGTAGAAACATGTCAGGTACAAACATACCTAGTTCTCTTCTCTGTTCCTCACCACTTTTTTTTAAATAAGTTCCATTTATCCGAATGCGGTTTTTTTATGCATGCATTTAAAATTTTGAGTTTCTGGTCTGTGATGATGTTAATGGGGTTGATCTTTTTTTTCCTGCAGTCTCAGCTGCCTACTGCTGAGCTCAGTGATTGGCTGCAGTGCTGTTGACATGATGACACTGATGCAGCCACACAATAGTGCAGCAGCGGAGAGGCAGTAATCTACCCAGGGAGAGTGAGTAAACCTCAGTTTTTGTTTTCGTACAGGTATCTGAGCCTAATGGCAAAGAGGTTTTTGAAAGAAGACAACTGCTTTAACTTTTCTGTATGCAGGTGGCAGTATTATTCTATTGTACGTAGGTAGATCCATTAATTATACTGGCATAAGTTGTGCCAGTAATCCAGTGGTGGGTCAGTTATGGCAATAATTGTACTGTGCAGGGCACCGTTAATAAAATTAATAATTTTACTTATAGGGTGGCAATATAATCACAATTCAATGGGGAAACCATATAAAATATCATACAACAATACTTTATTCAACAATTCAAATAGTTTCGGTGTAGACCTCAATGCCAAGGTCTTACTGCCTATGAGGAAATGGGGGGGGATGCGAAAGGAAAAGGTTGCTAATTTTGTATGGACCAGTCATCACATAGAGTAGGTAAGTCACCATTTGTTAAGCTTCTTGAGACTGTCTCCAGCCTTGATTTATGTCCACAAGTGTGGAAAAATCTGTTGAAAAAAGGCACCGGTCCAAGATATAGGGAAAATGTAGAAGGAAACGGAAAACAGTTACATTAGTGATGTGATAATATGCCTTAAAAGATGTTAAGCACAGGCGTAAAATTGTGGACACTGGAAATTAACCTGATTGTCTGGGGTAGTGAATTCCAGAAAGCTGGTGCAGCACGAGAGAAGTCTTGAAATGGAAGTTTGATGATTAGATAATTGATTATTGAAAATAAGCTAAGTAAGAATAAAATAATTGCAATTGTGGGTATTAATTAAGCACTGTATTGAGGTATTAAGTATTTACACATGACTATCACACCTTCACATGACTGTACTACAGCTTCATCCAGGGGGAAGAAACTTTCATTACAAAACACTTTAAGAAGGGAACATATTAAAAGCATCCTGGAATCATAGACCTCTGAAAGTGCTAATCAAAAACATGTCAGACGCTACCCCTGAGTACTGCGATGTCGTTTACTTTCCTGCATTTTACAAAAAGCCCATCTTGTTTAGCTTTGAGATAGAGATGTGAAACACTTTGCTGATCTCCTATATTAGGCTTTTTCAGTAAATGCAGAAAAAGCAGAAAAATGTTAGCCTTGTTTCATTAAAATCTACCTAACTCTGACTCTGAATAGTGTCCACGCTATTAGGGTTAAAAAATATACGGGTTCATCAAGTTCAACCTTTCTTAATCTATTACTACATTATTTATAACACACAATCTTTTGGTTATTAGAAAAGCATCCATCCCTTTCTTAATAGCTAATATTTCTTCTATTACTACCTCTTGTGGTTGAGTGTTGCACAATCTGACTGCTCTAACTGTAAGGAATGAATGTATCCTAGTCCTTTCTAAGATCTTTGTAAGGAATAAATTATGTGCCAGTCCATTATAGTGATCCATACTTATACTGTATTTATACATTTAAATGAGGTCTCCCCTGAGGCTTTTTTTTCTAAAGTAAACAAGACTAATTTTTCCATCATTTTATTATAAGAGAGGTCTTCCATCCTATGTATTTGCCGGCCTTTGAAACTTTTCAATATCCTTTTTAGATTGTGGCGCTCAGAACTGGATCCCTTATTCTAGAAGTACCCTACAAGTCATTTTTAGTGGGGTAATTGTTTGGCCCCTGTCTAAGATCCCTACCTTGCTTCCATCTCCCTGGTCCACTGGACTCTGATGAACTCCATGTCCGGCTTTGCAGATGGCCGGCGAGATCCCATGTGAGCATCAGCCTGGGCCTGTATAAGGCTCACTGAGACATACCCTTTGTCTTGGTATTGCATTAAGACTTCTGTGTTGCTGGACTTTGTCTTGCTACACACATGCAACACGCTTTCAGTTTCCTGACGTCCTCTGCCTGCCTGCGGTTTCCTGATGCCCTCCACCTGCCTGCAGTTTCCTGACATCCTCCATCTGCCTGCAGTTTCTTGGCGAGCTAGGTTTTGCAGTTGCGGATCATTATACTGTGATCGGAGGCTGTAATCACTTCCTGGGAGTTTGATTAACAGCTCGCTCTGCTTGGTATATCTGCGTGTATTTTAGTGCTATTTACGTGCAGATTAACCATATAAATAACATTTTGTGCACATGACAAGTTCCCTGTAACAAGGTGACTGGTAATTAGATCCCCACCGAACCAGGATTCACGGATTAAATGGAGGTTCAATGAGCTCTCCATTCCCCATAGCCTAGAAGTGTCCACTGCCAGCTGGCTTTACTTGCATAACTACTATGCTGGCATGATAGCTGTTCAGCTAGTTGTAGAAGTGGGAAACCACTTCAAATATTTTTGGCATATCATTTGGACATGTCATAAATAATATGTGAAAACATCATTAGGGCTGGTATTATAGAAAGGAGGAACAGGGCAAACAGGCAAAGGCTAAAATGTGGGATCAACAACGTATAATCCACTCCTTTTACATTGATGACATCTTTAATGACTGATTGGCCTGGGTGTGGCACCCGGCATCTCCGCCGATCAGCTGGTATTGGTGGCAGAGGGCACGGACTGAAAGTACTCACTTGCAGATCTGGTTGTCTACTTGTAGTGGCAGGGGCTGGTTACTGCACATCTGCCTCCTATTGATTTGTATATGATGCAGATGTGTAGTACCCTGCGGTGGCCACTACAAGTAGACAGCTAGATCCACAATTAAGTACTTCCAGCTGGTGGTAGCCACACTGATAACAGCTGATCGGCGGGGGTGCCGGGTGCTGGACCCCAGCCAGTCAGACATTGATGACCTATTCTAAGGAAAGGCCATCAATATAAAAGTCGTGGACAACCTCTTTTAATATCAGACTTAAAGGGCATGTCTGGGACTTTAACACTGATGGCTGATCCTTAGAATAGGTCATTAATGTCTGATCGGTGGCCACCTCAGCCGATCAGCTGCTTTCAGTGTTGGCTGAGTTACGGAGCTGCACAGCACAGCTCTGTTGATGGAATAGTGATCGTGGCTGGGTACTGCACATCCACCCCCTATTGATTTGAATAGGGGCAGATATGCAATATCCAGCCAAAGCCACTAGTTGATGGAGTTGTGCTATGCAGCTCCATCACTGAGCAGTTCCGGACGCCGCTGAGACTGGGAACAGCTGATAGGCAGGGATGCCGGGTGTCGCAAGCCCACCAATCAGACATTGATGACTTATCCTAAGAACAGGCCATCAATGTTAAAGTAGCGGACAACCCCTTTAAGGAATATATACTTGACTAGAAAAAGCCCCTTAGAATATCTGTCAGTTTGTTGATTAGCGCTGAAGTCATACGTGGAGCGGTGTACTGTATGTGTACTGTTATCATTCAGTCCTGGGAGGTTGATCTGAATCTCTGCCCTTTGTTCAGCCAGCAGATGGACGTCTGTGTCGGTTGAGATTGCACTGGAGGTATTCTTTCAGTTTACTGGCTCCAGCTATTTTAGAACAAAAAGGTTATGTAGATGTGGAAAAAAATGTAGCGTTGATGTGGTTTAAGGGAACAAACTTAACAATGCAATTTTGGAATCTATCAGATGCTCCATTGTTTCTTGAGAAAGCAGCTGTATAGAATTTCCTGTTTGCTCTTTTGTCCTTAAAATACCATATTACCTAAAGCAGCACATTATTATATTTCCGTCCTGAATGCTAAATAAAAAGGGGGGATAAAGGTTCCTCTAGTCTACTGCCATCTCTCATGTCACTCTGTGGACTCATAGTTTAGAAAAAACTTTCCCATTAAATCCATATTTTTTTGTATTTTGGAGGTTTCTTGGCCACAGGGCTCAGGAATGCTGACCAGTTTCTTAAATATGGGAATTGGGAACACTGATTTCCATAACAGGGTGAAGATACCTACAGTATGTACAAAAACAGCCTTAACTAAGTAATGGCCCCCAAAAAGTGAAACACCTCCAATGGCCATTTGGCCTTCACCTTCAATTACAAAATTGATAGAGAAATTTAAAGAACTTACCGTTCTTTAGCAATTGACTGTAAGAAGGAAGCAGAGAGTGCAGAAAAACTGGAAGATATACACTGGCACATCTCCTTTGTCCTTCAGGTTAGTGGGTGTTTGAGTCAAACCTAGAGATCAAGGAATCTGAAAAAAATGGAATTTGAAGATTCGCTTGAATTTTGCAGGAAATTTGCTTTGAAGCAAAGGGCAGTAGTCATGTCTCTCAATGGGTGCTTTGTCATACCCTGGCCTCCCGGCACATAAACACATTGTCTCTGTTGTAGCATACTTTTTAGTCCGCTCTCCTGTCCGCCAGGGTCCTCTCTGATCTGCCAGGGCTTCTTCCCTTTCATCTGCACACAATGACAGAGTCCGGATCCATTTTCAAACAACTTTACTCAGTTCTTTACACAGCTCATCCAGTTCAGTCACAGGCACAGCACAAGTTCCTTCACAAAGCATAGCATTTCCTTTCCCTGTGCTGTCCTTAACTCCTTCAGGAATATCACAGGGTCGTACCGTTGCCTTCGGTACCGCAGCGCTCTGTCTGGCCAGCCTAAATCGCTTCAGGAGTCCCCTGTCCGGTTTACTCCGGGATGTTTGGAGTCAATCCCATGTAATTAGCTGTCACCATGTTGATGTTGCCCTGTATTCCTCCACTTCCCGGGTGACTGTTAGTTCCTAGGCCCTGGATGAGCTGGGCTCTTCAGCTTTAATGTTGCGGGGCACAACTGTCCTGTTTGGGCTCCCAGCCCCTACTACCTGAACCCAGGAAGCTCTCTCTAACTTATCCCAGT
>VIAB01055587.1:0-12550 GCA_009801035.1 Oophaga pumilio | reverse complement strand
CACAACAGTTCCCCATCACTTTACAATTCTAGATAAAACATGCCCATTTGAATTTTGGGATTTGCCTGCCACTACCACCATGTCCACCACCATGTCATTATGCGGCCCTTGCTGACAATTAGAAGAGGGCCAGCAGGTGCTGTGATATCTGCGTTTTGCAAGCTCCACATTTCATTTTTGTCATCGGATCCCAATGAAACCACTGTCATAAGGGATGAATATAATACTGGAGTTGGTGGAGCTGTATGATCAATATCAGTAAATTGGATTCTACCAGATACCAAAAGCAGTAGAATTAAATTCTGAATACAGTGTACGCAATCGAGGGCCTGTATTGTGGTCAGTCTGTCAGGCCTGAAACCCTGTCAGGAACATGTACAAGCCTCATTTTACTTGGAAGCAGCCTCCTCAAGGGAAAGAGACAGGCTCGTGACCATCTGCACGAGCCTACTCATTTTATATTGATTTAATAAATAGCGTATCTTTATCTAGCAGTTGAGCCTGCAGAGATATGCAAACGTGACTATTTATCTCTAATTTTCGTGAGTCTGCTGTTGCTGTGTGTAATAAAACTGATATCTTAAAAAAAAATCTTAAAATAAATTGACAAACATTGCTAGATATATTACATTTGTACATAACACCTCTGTGAGGGTAATTTTTTTTCATAAGCATAAAGCATTCAATATGAGAAAGGGTGATGTTAAGGGACGTGAATGTGGTGGTGCCCGCCAAGGCTGAGTTACAGATGAGAAAGTGACAGGATCTCGTTCTGGCTTCCTGTCAAAATGTGGTCAGTGTGGTACACCACTGACGAAACCAGACAATTGCCAGGATATTATGGGTTGGATAGCAGACAAAGGCTCCAGTGTGTTGACAAGCAGCACCACAAAGTGTTCCACATGGTCCAGTCTCAGTAGCCTAGAGTCTGGGCCTCTGAATCCTCAACTTGGTCCTCCTTCCTCCCACCATCAAGAGTCCCAGGGGACCCATGAACCCAATGCTGGCCACTCTGAGGAACTGTTTGCATTCACTTGTAATTTGTCAGGCCTCTCAACATGAACCATTAAAGAGGGTCATGAGGAGGTGAAGTGCAGTGATGCACAAACATTTGAGCACCCATGGCCAGGAGAAAGCCACGTTGGGGAAGGTCAATTCATGTCTGAAGAGGTGGAGCATAATCATGATGCACAGTTGCCATCAGGTCAGCCTAAAATCGCAACTCAGAAGGAGGATCAGATAGAGGAACTGGAAGATCATGTGGTCGATGATGAGGCCACTGATCCAAGCTGGCATGGTGGCATGTCTAGTGAGTACAGCAGTGCAGACATGGATTGGTACATAGCATAAAAACTAAGACACGAAGAGATAGTAGTTTGACCAGAGGGAGAACTCGATCAACTGTTCCACAGACCCCCCAGCACTCGGCTAGATAACAGACCAAGGATGCGTTGTTCCCCTGTATGGAAGTTTTTCCTGAAATTCTTTCAGACAAAACAACTGTAATTTGCATCATCTGCCAAACCAAGCTAAGAAGAGGCAAGAAGACTGCCAACCTGAGCACAAAAGGCATGCAAAAGCAAATGGCAGCCAAGCACCCCAGTGGATGGGCAGAACACCTGGGTACAATTTCTTTTCCTGATAGTAAAATCACTGCCCCTTCCCCTGTGTTATGGCCTTCCCAATCTGCTGTCCATGAAGCAGGCGCTGATACCTCCTGCCCACAACCTGCAGTTGCACAGTCAGCAACCACGTCCAGTTTATTGTCCCAGCACAGCGTTCACTTGTCACTGCCCCAGACGTTTAACAGAAAGCAGAAATATCGACCCACCCACAGTCCAAAATGCTAAATACCCTCATAGCCAGATTGGTAGCCCTAGAAATGTTGCCGTTTTGACTTGTGAGAATTGAGTCTTTCCGTGACCTCTTGGCGGTGGCAGCCCCACGGTACTCGATTACCATCAGACACTATTTTTTCCAGTGTGCCGTCAATGCGTTATATAAGCACAAGTTACACAATACCAGCCATGCTCTGGCCAACGCAGTCTCAGGGAAGGTCTACTTTACCACAGACAAATGGACAAGTTCTTGTGGACAGGGATGCTACATTTCTCTTATGGACACCTCTCACACAGCCAAACCAGATCTCACACTTTGCACTGATGAGGGGCAGTACACCGAAACACAGTGTCTGCAAACTAAGATTCTGGTTAACTTTTATCCTAAGTCATGTAACAAGGCTCGTTAAAGGGTCGACATTGACTTTTAGGATTGCTACTTCCAATAGGTGGCACTAGAGTTCTAGTCCTCTTCCTCTCTGAAGAGACAATTTGCAAATACTAATGTAAAAACTGACCAAATACTGAACATGTGAACTAAGAGGAAGCCAGAGCGCCTTTGAAAATTGTATGGTGACGGGCAAGTTTTCTTCTTTTGGGGGGAAATTGAAAATTTCAGGAAACTCAACCAGAAGCTCAATCCTCCACCCAACTCTAATCGTAAGTATATATCATCAGTAATATATGCCGGGACAACCCTTTTAAATGCTGTAAATCTGTCTTATAAAGAGACTGTAGTGGATTTGAATATCCGTGCATCGGCGCTTCAATGCTTTGGAGCTTAACTTAGTGCTTCACATAATTTTTCCTATAGAGCTTCTTCATCAGTTTCCCATATAATGTTCAATAAGGCGAGGTTGCCCTCATTGTAATAATAAAACTTGCTTGAAATAGAAAAGTATTGCTTCTACATTTATTACCAATTATCTATTATGCTAAAGTTTTACATAAGAATTTTTCAATTACTGAATGAAGTGAACTTTGCAAAACACTTTCATTAACCCAGCCACAGTTCTGTCCATGTTTCATTACTTCTCATCTGCACAAGAACACTTGAGCAGTCAGTCTGCATCAACCTCTATCAATAACAAAGTCAAAACAACACACGTCTAATTAATGTTTCTCCTTAGCAGATGCTTTTTCTGAAATTGCTGGTGTTAAATTAAAAGAGATTCACTATATTGATTATATTTGCTTAGGTAATGCATGCATTATGTTTCTGTATGTGTGATCAAAATGTTATTAACTTTCTGACATCAGTGAAGAACACACCATATTTTAGTCCACAGGATGGTCAGATCACAATTTTAAGAAGCATGGAAAAGAAACATTGGCCAAGACTCATCATTTGCTTTTTTTAAGTTACTTTTCTTTTTTGACTTCAAGTATTCACTGGTGTTTTTGTGTCAAATTCTTCAAAATGGTGTACAGAGTTCATGAACTTTGTGCAATGTTGAAAATTGCTTTTATTTCATCTTGAATTTGTTTTGCAACTGTTTAGCTTCATACATTTTGCAAAAATGATGTAAGATTTGCAAAAAAATATCAGGTATCAAATTTTGCAACCTCTTAAAAAAATGACTTTTGATGAATTAGCCGAGAACATATGGAAACCTTAAACCTATCTTTGACGGGTACCTAAACCAAATATTTATCAAACATGCCTTTCCTGGGCTAAAATCCTACAAATTTAAAGGGCATATTATATTTTAATATTTGCGTTGTCATGGTTAGTGGGTTCTCATGAATTGGCCAATTTGTACGCTAAGTGTCTTAATTTTAAAAGTATATTCTGCATAGCAGTAATGCCATCCAAATTTGATATATTCAATATTTGAAGACATCTTAGCACTTACAGAGGCTACTATATTCTCTTGTTTGAATATTATACAGTCATATCTGCTTGCACCTGTTCACATTTGATGTATTGTGTTCGAAGCTGCTTATCAGTTTTTTGTAGTATTCTGATGGAGGTGGTGACTGCTTCCATATCTGGCCGTACTGTACAAAGTATTGGATGAAGATTGGCAATGGTGTCTAAACACTGCCAATCCAAACATTGGCAGTGCCCAAACACCACTGCCAATCAACCTCCAATACTTTGTATTTCCTTCTTCACTTGGGTGGTTGTGAATGCAGTGGCTGGAGCAGCAGCCATCTAGTGTTAGCTTCTAAACTTACAAAAAAAGTTGTGTTGCATATAATTCGCCCAGGTGAGTGGGAGAAACTGTTTTGTGTTCCTTTTTCCATATCTGGCTAAACAATTTTTCCATTAGCCTAAGGATTCAATTACACATCCGTGTTTTAATGGCACCTGTGTCAGTCAGTGTTTTGCATCAGTCTGTCATCCATGATATGGTTTTTGTATCTATTTTTACTATCCATGTGTCATACAAGTGCTTCTCACAAAATTAGAATTTCATCTAAAAGTTAATTTATTTCAGTTCTTCAATACAAAAAGTGAAACTCGTATATTACATAGTGTCATTACAAACAAAGTTATCTATTTCAAGTGTTTATTTCTGTTAATGTTGATGATTATGGCTTACAGGTAAAGAAAACCTAAAAGTCATTATCTCAGTAAATTAGAATACTTTATAACACCAGCTTGAAAAATTATTTTAAAATCAGAAATGTTGGCCTACTGAAATGTACATTCAGTAAATGCACTCAATACTGGCTCGATCATCGTGTGGTACTGATGAGGTGTTATGGAAGCTCAGGTTGCTTTGATAGCAGCCTTAGGATCGTCTGCATTGTTGGGTCTGGTGTCTCTCATCTTCCTCTTGACAATACTCCATAGATTCTCTATGGGGTTAAGGTCAGGCAAGTTTGCTGGCCAATCAAGCACAGTGATACTGTTGTTTTTAAGCCAGGTATAGGTACACTTGGCAGTGTGGACAGATGCCAAGTCCTGCTGTTGAATGAAATTTCCATCTCCAAAAAGCTTGTCAGAAGAGGGAAGCATGAAGTGATTTAAAATTTCCTGGCAGATAGCTGCGACGACTTTGGTCTTGAGAAAACACAGTGGACCTACACCAGCAGATGGCATGGCTCCCCAAACCATCACTGATTGTGGAAACTTTACACTAGACCTCAAGCAGCTTGGATTGTGTGCCTCTCCACCCTTCCTCCAGACTCTGGGACCTTGAGTTCCAAATGAAATGCAAAATTTACTTTCATCTGAAAACAACACCTTGGACTACTGAGACTACTGAGCAACAGTCCAGTCCTTTCTCTCCTTGGCACAGGTAAGACGCTTCTGGTGTTGTCTATTGGTCATGAGTGGCTTGACACAAGGAATATGACACTTGTAGCCCATGTCCTGAATACATCTGGGTGTGGTGGCTCTTGAAGCAATGACTCCAGCAGAAGTCCACTCCTTGTGAATCTCCCCCAAATTTTTGAATGGCCTTTTCTTAACAATCCTTTCAAGGCTGCAGTTATCACAGTTGCTTGTGCACCTTTTTCTACCACACTTTTTCTTTCCACTCAACTTTCCATTAATATGCTTGGATACAGCACTCTGTGAACAGCCAGCTTCTGTAGCAATGACCTTTTGTAGCTTACACTCCTTGTGGAGCGTGTCAATGACTGCCTTCTGGACATTTGTCAAGTTAGCAGTCTTCCCCATGATTGTGGAGCTACTGAAATAGACTAAGGAAACTTTTTAAACACTTAGTAAGACTTTGCAGGTGTTTTTTGTTAATTATTCTAATTTGCTGAGAAAATGACTTTTGGGTTTTCATTGGCTGTAAGCTACAATCATCAACATTAACAGTATTAAACACTTGAAATAGATCACTATGTTTGTAATGGTGCTATATAATATATGAGTTTCACTTTTTCATTGAAGAACTGAAATAAATTAACTTTTTGATGATATTCTAATTTTGTGAGAAGCACTTGTATGTGTTTTTGACAGCTGGATAAGAAAATAAATTACAAAGCTTGTCATATTCTTTGAAATGTTAAATATGGACAGCACACACATGGCGAGAATGAAGCCTACGGCTGTTTTTAGTTATTGCTAGATCCTACCTGCCATTTAAATTTGAAGGTTTTTAGCCAAGGAGATGTAGGTTTGATAAATATTAGATTTAGGGTCCCATCAGAGAAAGGCCGCCTTGTCGCGGCTGGTGGACAGACATGAACTTTCCAACTTGAACACTAATTACCTTTTTTAAATATATTCTATACAGCAGTTATGCAGTCTAGATTTCATATATTCAATATGTTTGCATATATATTGGGACTTACAGAGTGCTGCTGTATTCTCTTATTTGGCAAATACATATAAAATAGATTTTAATCCCTTCACAGCCGATGATCTATAGGTACATCATCTTTTGTGTTTATGCTTTTGATGCGGGCTCCAGCACTGAGCCCGCATCTTTCATGCATGTGACAGCTGTCTGATCAGCTGTGATGTGCCTATAACAGCCACTTGTGGATTCGCGATCCACCCGTGGCTGTTAACAAGTTAAATGCTGCTGTCAATCTCTGACAGCGGCATTTCATATGTGCTGGCAGGAAGCACATCACAAAATCTGCCCATCGATGTCCCTTTCACATGATCCCAGGGTGCCAATGGGTTGGCTGCAAAAGACCTCTGTGCCTGTCATTGTAAACTCCTATAGCTGGCGTTCATAAGGGATAGTGCTATGAAGCCCTGCTACATGTAGCTCAGGTGATTGGATGATCACAGCTTCAAGTCTCCTAATGGGACTATTGAAGCCAAATTAAAAAAAAAAAAGTTTTCTAAAATGTATAAAAAAAAGCACAAGTTCAAATTACCCTCTTTTTGACCCATTCAAAATAAAACAATTAAAAAAATAAATAAAAGCACATATGTAGTATCAATGCGTTCATAAATATCTGATATATCAAAATATTGTGTAAATTAATCTCATCAGTAAATGGCATAACGAGAAAAAAAATTGAAATGCCAGAATTGCATTTTTATGACTGCCACAACACTGCAAAAAAAAAGGCAATAACAGGCGATCAAAACATTGTATCTACCCCAAAATGGTATCAATAAAAATGCCAGCTCAGCACTTAAAAAAAAATGCCCTCACTGAACCCCAGATCACAAAAAAATGGACATGCTACAGGTCTCAGAAAATGGCTACAATAGAAAATTTTTTATTCTTACTAATTTTGGATTTTTTTTTCATCACTTAAAAATTAACCTATAGTATCTGCATACTTGTACTGACCTGGGGAATCATATGAGCCGGTCAGTTTTAGCATTTCGTGAACATGGTAAATAAAAACACTAAAAAGCCATTGTGATATTGCATTTTTTTTTGCAATTTCACTGCACTTGGAATTGTTTTTCTCATTTTTCAGCACTCTATATGGTAAAATCAATTATGCCATTCATAAGTACAATTCATCCCGCAAAAGCAAGCCTTAAGAAGGCTATTATGATGGAAAAAACTAAAAGTTATGGCTCTTGGAAGAAGGAGAGTAAAAAAACAAAAGGAAAATTGCCCCGGGCATGGAGGGATTAAAGAGAATCTGCATTCAGGAATATCCATGTTAAACTAAAATATGACCATAAAAGGTGCTGTCAAACTGATTTAATAGATACTTTCAGTGTAGAAATCTTCAGCCTGGTTTGTCTTAAATCATCATCAGAAGTATCGAATTCCTAAACCCTTTATGCTTCAAGGCGGGACTGTGCGTAGGGTCTTCGGCACTACCACGGGCCCTCCTCTGCCTCTAGTTTCTTTATCTTCTTCCTCATTTAAATTTAATGCTGCTGTCATCCTAGCTGTGGGCAGTGCTTATGCAGGTTGATCTGGTGGCGGCCTTCAGGAAAATCGCGCCTTTGGTGGTCCAACTACAGAAAATAATGCTAAAGTTGGTGCTGCCACTCCAAAAGAATGTATCATCTCTCCAGATTTGGGATAAAAGATGCTATTTTATTTATACAGTGTCTCACCTGCTTCAGAGCAGACCACAGAAGAAAATCAACTTTATTGTGGTCATCACATGAGGAGAAGAGACATAGAGGTAAATAAGTGACAGTTGTTTCCCGTAAACTACAATTCTTTCAATTGTCGCTTGCGTATCTCTTTAATAGAGATGAGCGAATATTTAAATGTTCGGTTCCGGTGATGATCGCCGATGTTGCAATATTCGCTGATTTATTCTTCGTATATTCGGCGAACATAGCTGAATGCTATTCTAGTCAGTGGAAAGCAAAAACAAACGCATACACAACACCTTCAAATGTTCCCAAAAGCTGACAAAACACATCAAATTAGGGGCATACACCAGGAAAGTGGCCTCAATTCAACCACAGTACAAATTTTAGAATGGCACAGCAGCATTCAGCCATGCATGAGGTATCAGGGTGTGGGCGCCAGCATTTACAGATTAAATTGAACTTCAAATAAAGATGAGGTGGGTGAGGTATCGGTGTAGGCCTGCTGTCCTTGGAGACCTGATACCACATGCAACAGTTCAACCTGCTTTATGCTCAGCCACACTCAGATGGCACAAATATCACTTTTGTAGACTACTATTTTCAGAAAACTGTAAGGATAGTAAATGGATAGTTGTCTCAAAGGAAGTGGAGGTCTGCTGGTCTCGGAAGTCTACTGCTACAGGCAACACAAATGAAGGAGACCCAACCAGGAGTCTACAAATTTCCAAAAATTAGTGGCAGACACTACCAAAGTGGCATCAATTTCACCAGAATAGAACAAGTGTAATGGAGGCCTACACCTCTTCCACTACAGCCAACCCAGCAGATGAAGAATGTAACGGGCAAGGATGTGGAACCCCTCTGCTGTAGCCCTTGGAAAGCCTGGAGGGGTATAACTAGGTGGCCTACCAAATCCGAAATCAGATGAGCAGCAGCAGGCGAAAACCACGACCCAAAGAGGGACAAGGAGGTGGCCCCAAGTGCTACTCCAGGACTGAGCTATAGAGGGTGGCAGATGACCCCCTTGAACAGGTAGACTGGGTAGTCCAGAAGAAGATATGAAGAATGCAGGCAGGCACTGTATGGACACTGGAACCACCGATGCGGATGGGACCGGCTAAGTAACAGAAAAGCAGTGACAGTTGTGGGCTGTACCGGGTGTTACACAGATGGACACTGGCAGGTGCGGACTGGACCGTGTGTTACAAAGATGGGCACTGGCAGGTGCGGGCTGGACTGGGTGTTGCACAGATGGGCACTGATAGGTGCGGGTGGACCAGGGGTTAGACAGAGGAGAACTGGCAGGTGCAGGCTGGATGGCTGATGGACAGGAGAGCTCAGACAGGCACAAGCAGACAGGTACAGGGTAGACAAGCAGATGGGCAGACCTGGGTAACCTGACAACTGGCAAGCATGCAAGACAAACTAACAACATTGCTCAGGCACCTCCATATTAGAGGAGGAACCTTAAATATAAGGTGTCATCCATTTGTTGGCTGGGGACACCCTAGTTCAACAAGTGTGTCACTTTAAGAGGGAGGGAGCGTGCATGCACCCTAAGCATATTGCCCGAGCATAAAACTGAACCTTGGGGGACACTGACACATAGGGGACGAGATGAGGATGTGGTGTGTGAGTGGAAGACTCTGAATGCCCTGTCTGTTAGGTATGAGGAGATCCAACAAAGGGCCAAGTCTGTAATGACAATACATCAGAAAGTCTGTAGTAAAATGGAATGGTCCACTGAGTCAAACGTAGATGCCATGAGGAGGAGGATAACTAGCGTTGCTTGGATTTGGCAGTTAGTAGGTTATTGGTAACTTTTTTCAGGGCAGTTTTAGTGGAATGGTGCCTGGTGCCATCAGAAGCCATATTGTAAGCAGTCAAAGAGGGAGCAAGAGGAGAAGTGGGAGGACAGTTCAAAATGGACATGTTGTTCCAGTAGTTTTAAGGCATAGGGGAGATGTGAGATAGGGCAATAAGGAGACACAGAGGATGGGTAAAGGGAGGACTTTTTGAGGATGGGTGTTAGTTACAGGTTGAAGAGGTGGGTTAGGCTTGGGATGAAGACTGTGGTAAAGTTTGGAATGAGGTGGGACATTATTTGGTCAAGTTCACAGGTGGTGAGGCAAAGTATTCAGCTGAGATAAAAGGAGAGGGAGGGGGAGCTGGTGGATAAAGGAGAGAATTGAAAATACTGAATAGCTGTTTAGGGTTGTGAGATGTGTATGATATGAGAGATGAGAAGTAGGTTTGTTTTGCTTCAGTGAGAAATTGCAAAGCATTTTTACAACTTCTGTTTCTGGATGGGCTAATCCATGCAATTTCTTAGGAAGCTGCAAAGCGGTACACTTTGTAGATGAGGTCCAGAAATAACATGTGCTCCAGTAGATGGCAAGCGCTGCATCAAGTGGCCTCTGCTCCTCTTCCTCCACCTTAACATCACACACAGCACAATCCTCAGAGTTGGCTCCCCAATTACTCTTGTTTTCTCCCACTTCACAACTCTCCAACCGCCCAACTGACTGTTGGGAACCACAGGAGGCTGAGATCTGTTTACACACTGTATGCCATGGGCATCGGAAGCATACTCCAAAGACTCACAGAGTCAAGAGGAGGAAATCTGCACCGATGGCCAAATTGTTTATCAGTTTGATCCTTGGCTGGACAAAGTTGGGTCCGAGCATAATCAAAACGCTCACCGACAGAACGTTAACCCCGCTGGGTGAAGATGATCCATTCGTGACGAGATTCAGATACTTGAGGCACCCGCAGACTGTACTGTGCTGTCAAAGCAGGAAGACGATGAGGGTGACTCTCAGGGCAAGGAGTGGGAGAACAGAGAGGATGAATGATAGGTAGTAGATGACACTTGGTGTCAACCCAGAGACATGAAGTTGAGTAGCTCAGCAGAGGAGGAGGAGGAAGACAAGGAGGTTACGTAAGCACAGAGTTATGTAACCACGACAACTAATGCATCCTGAGCCCCAACTCTGGCAGTGGATAGCAGCGTTTGCAGTTCTGCAGTTGCCTAGCTTGGGTCTCTCTTCAGACCTTCAAGAATCTAAAAAATCACATTATCTGTCAACTCTTTTTAAAAAACGACATAGTAGAGTTTAAAAAAAATTAAATCATTTGAGTACTACATGCATGAACTGGCACATGCATGATCAACATGTGTTAATTTGAGAATATCACTAAAATTCAGACTAGCAGGTCTCACCAACCACAGTCCACCCCATCACCCGCATCTTCTGATTCTTCCTCCTCCATCACCGTGGCACGTGTTGTCACACAGGTCTCTGGCCGCAGAACCTCCATTTGTTTTGCCCCTACAGTTGGGGTGACTGAGAGCCTGTGAGCTGATACGGAAGTGGACATGCCTGCTGAATTTGACTGATCTTACATACCAAACACACCCCATCTTTTTCAATCTACCATAACATTTCCACCTGCACCTCTTTCACAGTCCAGCAGCTTGTCGTGTTCATCCTACTCCACCCTGCATCAGAGACATAACCAATATGACATAGCAACAAGATGAAAAATATCAACATGATCGGATTATACACAAATAAACATCTATGTTGCTAAGCAGGATATAATAGGATCTATTGCAAAATTTATATAGAGAAAAAATGGTCAAAAGACCAGAAAAACGACCACAGATCCAAGATATTAGAAAATTAACAAAATCTTTATTAATAACTTTATTATATGAACAATGGACAGGTGCACATAAACGACAGTGACAATGGTGAGGCGTGATGTCGGTTAAAGACATCCACCAGTAAGAACACACTGCTGCTGAAATCCCTGACTTATAAACAACATAGTCATGGATAAAGTTATGGGCTCAATCTGTAACATAGCATAACCTATAAGGCAGTTACAGGGTACCATTTAATAAAATGCAAGTGCACAGAAAATATATGTACCACCAGATGCCGATAACTACACACAGATGGTATAATTAGATTGCCTCATAGAGAGATATAAGTGGCATATTCAGTATACTGCCTATTTGAAAGGTTGAGCCCATACATCACATATTAGTGCCCACATAGTTAGTCAAAGTGCCGATACATCGCATATAAAATTACCTCTCGTAGGTATCAAAAACGGCACAGTCAGGGAAAGCCAGGTCAGTGCGTGCGTGCCCAAACGCACGTTTCGGATACTCGTCCTTCGTCAGGTAACCTCGGTAAGGATTAAGGAGCTGCACAGAGGATTGAAGGCAGCTGAACGTGGAGAGGTAGAGCAACGAGTAACGAGCAGCAGCAGGTAGTCCAGAAGCAAACATCCAGAAGCTCAGTAGCCAACAGCAACAAAATACTAAGGCAAGAAGGAACACTCAACCCGGACTTAAATAGTAGGACAGACAGGAAGTTCCAGGACAGGGCGAGGTACAAGACTCCATCTTGGACAAGGGAAAACAGGCTCAATGAAAAATCCAGAATCCTTACATTACTCCCACCTTAGAAGTAACCTCAGGACGATCCAGGACCAGGTTTCCCAGGATATTTCTGGTGAAACAGAGCAATCTTTTGAGGAGCACAAATATTACTCACCAGCTCCCAATAGTTCTCCTCAAATAGATACCCCTAACTCTCCACACTGTGTCTGCTCACTCAGTACCCATACTGTGTCCACACAATCACCCGTTCGCTCCCCATACTGTCTGCACCCATCCCCCACTCACCATACTGTGTCTGCACCCACCTCCTATACTGTTTCCTCATACATGCCCTCATATATACTCTTCAGTGTC
>VIAB01055583.1:1176-12551 GCA_009801035.1 Oophaga pumilio | reverse complement strand
TAGAGTGTAAGCTCTTATGATCAGCAGCGTCATCTCTCTCTCCTATAGAGTGTAAGCTCTTATGATCTTTTGAATTTCAAAAGACCTGATCATCTCTAGTATGTTAGTAAACAAGTCTGTTTTTACTAACATTATGGCATACATGGGACCCTTTTGTTGGTGAAACAGATCGGAACTCTGTCCTCATGTATACCTCTGATATAAGGCGCCAAATAGTTATGAGCAGATCATCAACTAAAACGTGATGGATTATCATTACAATTTTTTAGTCCAGCAGCAATGTCACAGTCGCTCCATCTCTCTGTCTCACCTTCTCTCGCACTCCCTATATCTATATGACAATGCTGACCTATTTTGGCTGTAAGAACATTTCCTGCTTACATCCATACTTCCATCAATGTGTAAAAACACTTTAATCAAGCGTTAAAAGGGACAATGCAAAGCTTTCAGAATGCAGAGTCCATTACACCACAACTGAATGACCCCAGAATGATCTTATTAACCCCTTACTACAGTTAGTCCTTACAACTGCAATTTACTTACTTAAACTTATGGTGTTCTTCCATTTTAATGGATAGAAAAAAAACGCATTAAAAAACGAAGGCAAAAACTAGTAAAAAATGAGAGCATTTTACACAATGGTTTTCCTGCCAACACATCAGTATTTGCAGTAGATTATTCGTCTGCAAATACTGAGGTGTGCACATACCCTTGTTGTGCAAATGTTCCTTTCTTTTGGCATTTTTTAGCGCTTTTTCAGGCAGGTTCCAAGCGTTACGTGCCTAAAATAGATCCCATATGAACATACTCTTAGGAATATGTATACACAAAGTTTTTTTCATCAGACAAGAGAAATCCACATGAAAAACAATGAATCTTTTTATTGAGTCTTTGACACATTTTTTTTAACACAGATTTTTTTCTTTGTAGCCTTTTAATTTCAGTGTCAAGTTTCCACAGGGTATTTGCATCAGAGTCAAATAAAGTCCTTTTTTTTAATCAGTGATGTTTTGAAAACTTTGTGGGAAAAAACTCACTGTATGAACATCAACTTGGATTTGTCATTGAAATCAATAAGGGGTATACTTAAAGTAGTTTTCGGTGTGATTATGAAGCAGATTCGCTTAAAAAAAATATTATGAAACGCTGTGAACATATCTTAACTTATAATTTATACTTTGCATTTCTCCCTGACAGGTCTAACTATCGATTGAAAGGGAAACTGTCAGTAGGATCAAGCCTCCTAAGCCGTCTATATGGTCACAGGAAGCTGATTAAAATGATATATTGATAACTGTGATACGATGAATGGCTCCAGAGAAATTCACATGTTTCTTAATATGCAAATGAGATGTTAAGTTCTATGGCCGGACAGTGATCTCACTGAGAATCTGCCTCCAGAGCTTAATTTTAAATGAAATGGTGCGTTATCAGTGTGAGACATATAATGACTGACAGTCTGCTCTCCTGATCTACATGTCTCAAACTGGTAACCATTACACATCACATTGGTCACTCCCTCTTTCATTTAAATAGGCTCTTGTGGCAGATTCTCATGTAAATCAGTGTCTGGTCCATAGCACTTAATAGCTCATTTGCATATTAAGAAAAAAAGAGGATTTCACTGGTAAAATACATCAGATCACAGATATCAAGGTATTTGTCATGGGTTTACCGCAACAGAGAGGTGCTAGTATACCAAAGTGTCTAATTTTCTGCACCTGCATGGATTAGAAGCACCTCACCATCATATTAAACTGTGCAGGTGTAAGAGGGGGTGCCTTTGCTACTTCGGGTCTGGAACCATCGGGACTGTCACCTATGTTGCAGGGTGGAAGCTGTTTAGCAAAGGACCGGGGTCTCGTGAGATGTGTTTGGGGAGGAGCCAGAGTGAGCTGCGCTGCGCGTGGGAAAACAGAGAGTCAGGTGACGAGAGAGCTGTGTGAAGGGACGCGTGTGAGTCTGACATGAGAGACAGAGCATCCGGGTAGATCAGGCCCATCAGAGATTGCCCTGAGTGAGATACCCGTTGGGGCTAAACGACAGCGTGTCCCTGCTCCAACATCCGTCCCGGCTATTAGTTCCCCTGACTAGCAAGCTGTGACTGTGACACGTGCGCCACTCGCAGTAAGACAGACGACCAGTCCTGAACCTTGTGGACAGAATCCCATACATACCGAAGGGCGAGGATTCGTCCCTTCAGTTCCCTCCACTGGACTAAGTACCGTGCTAGATACCTTTGAGCACGGGAATCTGGCCTTTAACTCAGAGACTGCGATGAGAAGACACATGCCGCTGTTGTCGGCACCATCGCTGGATTCCCGCTTGTCAGAGACTGCATCGAGACACTCAGCGCCGCTGTTGCCGTTGCCACCGTTGGAATCCTGCAACACCACATGCCGGAGGATCATCGTCTGTTAAGTCTTATTACTTTACTTTGAACTACCGTCGTCCCTCACCCCGCCTTTCCAGTCACTCACCCAGTTCTGTCCCATTTCCTGCATCCTTTTACTCCCGTGTGGAGATCACTGTTTGTGTTAATAAACCTGTTAACTCTTAATCTGCTTCCTGTCCGTGGCGACATCCAGCGTTCCTGTGTTATCTACACAGGTTTCTGCTAGCAATGCAGGGGTTAAACTGTTCAGTTGAGAGTTTCTGGAAGCTTTCCTGCTTTGATGGTCTCCGCTGTACAGTGTTGGCCACTCCCCACTCAAATATATACTCACCTCTGGCTATCAGTGATGGCAATGTTAGTTTCATGCTGCTTGGCTCTGGAGCTGAAGGAGTTGGTTATTTGGGGAGGCGTTCAGAGTGTATATCTAAGACTATTGCTTGGTTATTCGGCTGAGTGGAAAAACTCATCCTCTCCTATTTGTTTTTTTCCTTTATTCACTCCCCAGTTTTCCTCTCTGTTGTTTGTGAGTGCATAGTTGTGTGACTGGTATTTTCCTTTATCCCTGTATGTATTCCCTTGTTAGTCTGTTTTGTGTATCTATGTACACTTCTACTCCCTACTTCACGGGGTGTGGGAAGGAACAGACTACGGGCAGATTCAGGAGCTCAGCAAGGTACGTGGCCCCGGCGTCTTCACCATTAGAAGTAATCCAGGGTGCAGTGATAGCAAGAGTGCCCCTAACGCTAGGGACAGGGAAGGAGCCCCAGGTTATCTGACAACAGAGTTGTGACAGTGTCATTTTATTCAGCTTCCTATGACATACATGTCCATATAGATGACTAGGAGGGTTGATCCTACTGACAGACTTCCTTGAAATTGTTTAAAGAGTAACTGGATTTAATTTTTATTTCATAAATCAATTGTACACATGAAAACAAGAAACTGTAGTATATCTTATCAGAGAAATCTGCTGCTTTGTCCATTACCAACTCTCCAAATTGCATATGACACCTTTAGTCCTCTACTTTATATCTGCACATAGAGGGACATATTCTTTCTTGTTATTATTAAGTTAATTTATTGCTGCGTATGTCTTATTTAATAACTTTAGTTTATTCTGATATTTATTATTATAAATACACTTTTGTTGTTTTTCTTATACCGTAATAATTTACCACTGCTGATTTATACCGTAATCTCGCCTGGAACAATCTGGCTGGTGTCTCTCCAGGGCTATGGTGACTTTGTTCCTGTCTTGAAGTGATCATATATTATAGATGCCACAGGCCCGGGGAATACTTTGGTCCTGGGAGGGACTGCTGCCCTCATATAGCATGCCTCAGAACCATTTAGAAGGACAGCGACAGACTTCAACTAAATTCGACATGCAAGCTTGAGCTATTTTGGGCACAGTACTTCTCTGACAGGCTGAGCTGAGATTGAAGGAAGCTCACAGTGGTGGAGAATACAACTGGTATAAACATGCCTGGGATTACTGTTTAAAGTTTCAAGGCAGACGTGACATTAAAACCCTTTAAGTAGTCGCCACTATGATGGATCGTCAATGATAAAATCTCACATTGCGATTGTAACAACCTCCCTTCTAGTTGATCACTATCTCCTGTGGTGTAAGAACGCCGTGGAAAACGAGCAGAGAATGCGGTGACCACAACAGATACATGTTTGTCTTCGGCCTAGAAGTAAGACGTATTCCGTCATGGAACGTTCTTTATAATTCTCTGGTCAGTTTATTTTAATTTTGTAGAAATTTAAAAGTGTATCGGAAACAAAAAAAGGCAGGAAGACATAGCTGGAAGTTCTTGAGGCAGTATGCAAACATTTTAATCTGTGAACCTGGAAATGAACTCAGAGGACCCTTTAGGCCTCACTTAGGCTCCAGGGTCCAGGCAGTGGAGGGGGAACATTTTTTTTCTGCTAAGGGCCATTTGGTTATTTAAACCATCCTCAAATTGTGCGTTAACTCTGCCAGCAAAATAAGTCTTGACGCTGGCACTGGCGTCAGGACGTAATCTTTTATTGCATGCATCTCAGCGTTCAGTAGTGAACACGGTATGTGCGTGCTCACAGAGCAAGAAGAAATTAAATGGCACTGTGTACTTACAATTGCTCATTTTGCCTTTCTACCCAGTTAATTTTTCTCTTTTCCATTAGGTCTATGACATCACGTAATTAAAGACTGACTAGCTGAATCCTTCTAAGTGCCATATACAAATAAGAAGTCTCTTTTCCCTACATGAGTCATCATTAGAGCTACAATTCTACTCATGGCAAAATCTCTGTCAGCCCAGCTCCATCCCCCCTTCAACTTCTGACCCAGCTGTTCTGCTCCTCCCCCTTTGCACTGATGTATTATAGCTCTAAAAATGACTCAAGTATGGAAAATTAACCTCCTGTTTCTATATGGAGCTTAGAAGGATTCAGCTAGTCAGTTTTTAATCACGTGATGTCATAGACCTAATGGAAAAGAGAAGGACAAAATGAGCAATTACACAGGGCAATATGAGGACTTTAATATATTAAGACAATAAAAACTTTGATGGCAGTGCTTCTTTTTAGATGGTCACATTGGTACCTTGAAACCTAGTGTTTGTATCTCTACCCTCACAATTAGTGCCTCAACCCATGGAAAGAGTCACTATAAGTTCACTCAATGCCACCCCATAAGGCCACTTTATATGGTAGTCTTTTGACTTTATTTGTATCAGTATTTGTAAACCAAACTGAGAGGTCTTTTGCATTGTGTCTTTTCCCAGGGCAGCATTAACAGCAAGGTAAAATCTGCACTTGTATCTGGCCCGCTGGAAGCAAGTTTCCTAAAAGACACACACAGAGTTAAAAAACGACACTGAAGCAGGAAGCCATTGTCTCCCTGCCCAGTCAATCAGGTGTATTTGATTTCAGTGCCCCAACAATGGCAGCTTGATAACGTCACTGCCTATCCAGTGGTAATGGCAGCTCAGGACAGGCTGCTCTTCTTGTGGTGAGAACTGGGTAGGGTGATTAGAAGTTTTGACTCTATTTGGCCTCAATACTATAGATTTGTGTAGCTTAGTCCTATGGGCTCACCTTTTTTCATACCGCCAGCTAGATTTTCTATATTTCAGTATAAAAATGTCAAATACCTCGTCTCCAGGTCCAAACAAAAAATTAACCATTGTACTTTAATCTGACCTGAAATGCGCTAGAAACAATTATTTTATAGGCAGACATAAATTGACATTTGCAATTTGTATTTAAGTGCTGCCCGGGGTTGTGTAAATTTGTCTTTAGGTTAATATTTCAGATTCAGCCAATATCAGCTGCTTGTCATTTCTCCCACTACTGACGACAGCCAATACCTGTGTAATCACTAATTGCCTGAGCTCAATATCTTTCATGCTTCTGTCTGGGTCACTCTCCGGCATCTCACAGACGGAATTGATTCCTTGATGTGTTAAGGCAATATCAGGATATTGCATGCTTAGAAAAAGAAGACAGAGTCCTCGACAAACTGTACAGTGCATCTCGGGTTGAATTAAAGGGGCTGTCTCATTTTTACGATACCTTTGCATTTAAAGGGAATCAGTCAGCAGGCTTTTGCTATGATATCTGAAGACAGCAGAAGATAGGAACTGAAATACTGAATTCAAGGATGTGTCATTTATTAAGCTGTTTGTTGTCGTTTACTTAGTTTTAAGGTTTTATCACCAGGTCATTATCCCTGCCAGGACTGATGCTCATGTGACTGCTAGACCAACCACACCCCCTCCTGTGATAAGCAGCTCACTGTCAATAGAAAATGTACAGAGAAAGCCTGGTGTGGGCGGAGTTAGCCTTTTTAGCTTTGCATCATGCTACACCCAGTAAACTAAGTGACACATTGTTGAATTCGCAGTCTCTTTTCCTACATTATACTGCTCTCAGATGAGGTAGCAAAAACCTGGTGACAAATTCCCTTTAAATAGTATAAACCCAAACTGGCAGTGGTTCCCACTCTCTCAGATGAGCCAGTCAACTGGATGAATTGTAAGTAATAACTGAAGTTCACTTTGTGGGGCCATTACTATTTGGGGTGCGATTGAGGCATATTAAAAGTGTGGGGGCTAGAAGGGCAATATCACCATATGGAGCACAAAGTAGTGCACTTTTGATGTGTTGAATACCACTGAGGCAATATAACCAGGGGAGCACCATTCAGGCACTATTACTGTAGTCTGGGCCTGATGACGAACAACAGGGAAACGGAATGACTCACTTGTAAGTCAAAAAGTTTCCATTAATGTGTCTACATATTGTCCCTAAATAGAATTATTTTTACAAAGTAACTGCGAAGACCCCAGAATAAGATAATAATATGCAGGCGGCATGGTGGCTCAGTGGTTAGCAGCCTTGCAGCGCTGGGGTCCTGGGTTCAAATCCCACCAAGGACAACATCTGCAAGGAGTTTGTATGTTCTCCCCTTGTTTGCGTGAGTTTCTTCTGGGTTCTCCGGTTTCCTCCCACATTCCAAAGACAATACTGATAGAGAATTTAGATTGTGAGCCCCAATGGGGACAGTGATGATAATGTCTGTAAAGTGCTGTGGAATTAATGGTGCTAAATAAATGAGTAAAATAAATAAATAATGTTGAAGAGGGGGCGACCCACTCATGAAATCTTTGAACTGTGCCTACCAATGTGTTAAAAAATACTGAACAAAATGCTGCTTGGTAAAAAGTGCATAAGGGGATGGCGTCCATAGAAGACACTGCTCACGAATCAAGACCAGAGATCAGACTGTGCACTATGGTTTCTCTCTTTCTTCACAATAAGAGAAACTACACTGGCAAAACTGATATACTCAGTATGGGGGAAAGTCACTATCATCCCTGAGATTTTCTCCAGAACATCAACATGATATGCCCATTTACTCAAATAAGCTTCCTTGATTGACAGAGCTGGTCCTATGAACATGCGCTAAGCTGCTTAGCCACGCCCAGGGTGCACCAAGGATGTCATTTGCATATAAACCATGAACACATCTTAATAGACGGAACAAACCCGCTCTGTGTAGGCACACCAAGGTTTCTGACGTGGCCACCTGAATACCGTTCATGGGTGTTCGTGGGCTAATTTGGGGCTTTTCCAATACCAGCGACAGCAGCAGCAAGTTGACACAATCCTGTTTAGTAGAACTTTAGGACAATAAAATCTAATATTTTCTTGCCCTCCACAGATGCAGAAGTAATTACATCAAGACACTACTCGATGCTTTAGAGATTAACCCTCACCTTGCAATGTAACAAAAAGCAGCCAATCCTAGTACAGGAGGTCTCTGAGAAGAAAAGGGTTAAATTTAAGTTTCTTAAACTGGAGGATTCGGGACATAATTCTGGCCTCTTAAAATAATGCTATCACAGGGGTACCCTCAAGGATACGGCGTGCCAAGTAGTGGAGGAGGAGGTGGAGGGAGAGCTGCGGAACATGAGATGAGCGACTCGTTTTTTAGTAGTCCATGTGCCACACCTCCCAGGATACCCAATATCTCAGTGTGGGAAGTCTCCGAACCAACCAGAAAGACAGAGCTGCCCTGATGTAAAAGAGCCTCATCTCATGAACCCTGTGACTTTTACACGGCAGTCATGGAGGTCACAGCTCTCCTCAGTGTCCACACTTGGGCAGTGCTGGGGTTGTGACTGGCACAGCTGACAGTGAAGACCCTTACTTGTCAATCTGTCACCATCACCTTGAGCTCTTTAGTAAGTGCCTGAGCCAATCACATTATATCGAAGTTAAGATCGCCCCCTCCGCTCCAAAAACAGCATTAGATTTATCAAGAAACATGGCCTTTCCCCTTGAGAGTCCTGATAAAGAGCGGCCTTGTAATAGTGACAGGCCAGGAATGTGCTCCTAATGGTCTACTCTTTATTTATAGCCAATAGTCCATAAGCCGGGCAAACATGGCACCACCTTTCCGGCTGACATGACTAGCCACCATTTTCTATTCTTGTAGAAAATGAAAGATTGATGGCCGTGCCACTGGGGCACCGACATGGCGAGGAGTTTGCTCACCTGCTTTACGAGTCAGAAACTATTTTCGCTGTGCACTTCGGTGCATATCATTGTGGCTTAAATCAAAGGGGGTTCTTCAACTACAACCTTTCATATACATATTTTTGGGGATCTGTAAAACAGGTAGAGTGTCCACCCAACTCATGTGATACTCCATAATGTTAGAGGAGGGACCCCAAATCCTTGTGTGTATACAAAGAGCAGGAGGAGCATGCGCAGTGCCCCTTTATAGAGTGATTTTTTTATTAGAAATATTATTGACACAAACACCATAGATTCATGACGGGGTTAAGAATTAGTGGGAGTCCACAGCTTTCAATTTCATCGCTTTCCTGACGTAATGCAGAAAACTCTCAGTATATGATGGAACCATAACATATGGCCTCAACCTATATGTGCCTGTGACGTGAGATCCCTTAAGGACTGCAGTCATCCAAAGCCGTCAAAATTGTCAGGATTAGCCAATAGTCTAATATGTATGGGGCCCTCAACCCTTCCCACAAAGATTACTAGGGGAAGTGGAGGTAGAAGGATTGGCACATTGAGATTCAATTGCCATATCCTTTTGGTTGGTGGGGTCATGAGCTGCTGCCAAGATGATACTGGCAGTGGCTCTTTCATAGAAAACACGGGCGTGCTTGACTTTGGGAGAGTCATGTGAGGTACCTGTCCACCAAATGATTGCCAACAGCTGACTAATATGTTTAGGATGACCTTTAGGGACAATAATGTGGAAGAAGTCAACCAGCTATGATTAGAGATAACAGAACCGACTAGCCAGGTTTGTGACCGCAGCAAATCAGGTTTATACACTGAAGCTTTACTGACGGAGAGAATTTTTTAGGTTTCTTCTCTTGATTTGGTGAACATGTTCCTTGTTCTTTTATACACATGTAGAGCACCAATATAGTCGGCCTTAGTCCTGCGTGTTATATTAGTGCTTGTCTGCTCATATCATGGGCTCTGTAGTTAGGTCTAATAAAAGTCTGGATCTGTAGGAACGCTAGCGGTCATATTACTTCTGCCGGGTGTAAACTTGGAGATTTGGGAACAGTCAGACTTGTATTCATTATTGGGACGCCTGAGCTGTATACAGTATTTACAGCAAATATATATCCACTGCAGGAAAACCGCCCCCCATATACCCCATACATATACCCCATACCGGGGTCTTTTCTGGGAAAACCTCACATATAACATATTAACCCTTTTTGATCAAGTTCTTGTATATTTCGGACTTTCAGACATATACTATTTCATTGTACCGCACATTTATGGAATTTTATCTAAATAAATGGGAATTAGATAAAGACTTGTTCAATCTTTGTAGACAGTTTGCAGCTGCAGCCCACACATGCCAGTGACAGAGCACTTACCCTTAATGCTGACGCCCAATCCCCCCGCGTCCTGCTTCACCACCCTCACTGTCCTGCGCAGGTTGACAACTGACTCTGGGACGCCCCCTGTGGATTCGCCCCCATTCACTGCTCTCTCTTCGGGGGCCCCAGGCTCTGGCTCTGGAGTGAAGCTCAGAGTTTCTTCCCCAAGCAAAAGAAGTATCCTGAGCCAGCGTTCTCCAGGGCTTCTGAGCTCCAGCAGCCCACTCCTGTGCGCCCTGGCAGGGGACGCCATGGTCACTATGCCTGGAGAGGACTGCTGGAAGGAGAGCGGCAGGAGGGGAACCTCAGGCTTGGGAGGGCGGACAGGAGGAAGACCTCCCTGGGCTGGTGCTACACACGCTGGAGCCGCCCTGTTCCTCCCATAGCCAAATATTGCCACCCACACCCACGCTCTGACACTCCTGGAGTTTCTCATTCCCTCAGATTCTGAAGAACGTAGATAATAAAAAGCGGGTGACTTGTAGGAAACCAATAGTTCAGCTTCAGTTGGCGGGAAATGGGCATTCATCTGGGTATGTTTTCCATGGGCGACTATTTTCAGGCCACTAATTTTATGAGAAGGCTGCAGCACAGAACCCCATAAAATGTCAAGTTATTAAGTGTGAATACTGGCATCAAAGTGGTGAGATCAAAGACCAACACTTAGAGCCTTTAAGCCCTGGTTTATTGCTGCGGATATATAGGAAAAGCCGACTTTAGGGAAATGAGGTAAATTCAGGGCTATTGCTGTGTGAGGTAAATGGTCTCAGTCAGACGTCCCTTTTTCACATTTGACCTTCATTCATATTTCACGAAGAGCATATATCCACTATACTATACGGAGATGTTCACATGTCTGTGTTTTTATGCAGACGTGCAGCCTCAATAAAATTAGAGATATGTCAATTTTTTATCTAAATTAGAGATCAAAATCCCCCACACAAATCTGGGGGGGGGTCTGTGAAAACCACAGAAAGCACATGGATGCCATCTGTGTGCATTCTGTGTCCTGCCCGTTTTTAACATTTTAATGGGCAGAAGAAGCGTTGCCATTTTTTATTTGATTATGTTTTGTCATATAAATAATAATAATCTTTATATAGCGCTAACATATTCTGTAGCGCTTTACAGTTTGCACACATTATCATCGCTGTCCTCAATGGGGCTCATAATCTACACTCCCTATCAGTATGTTTTTTTTTGGAGTGTGGGAGGAAACCGGAGTACCCGGAGGAAACCCACGCAAACACGGGGAGAACATACAAACTCCTTGCAGATGTTGTCCTTTGTGGGATTTGAACCCAGGACGGCAGCGCTGCAAGGCAACAGTGCTAACCACTGAGCCACCGTGCTGCCCTATAAAACAAATCAGCGATGAAATAAGATAATAGGGGTGCAGTCAGACTGTCGCATTACTCGCGCAAGGATGGCATTGCAATCTTCGGACTGGCCGTCCGCTCTTCGGACTTGAGAGCGACAGCTGCATAGAAATACATGATGTCGCACTCAGGTCAGGAGGACCTGCCGGCCAGTCCGAGGATTGCAATGCT
>VIAB01055564.1:0-12565 GCA_009801035.1 Oophaga pumilio | reverse complement strand
GGGAGCTTCTGCTCAGAATTCATTTCTAAACCATTCATAACACACGTGCCTGTTTAGCAACATGTTTTGGACAGGCATTTCTTAGGCTGAGTCTCATACGCAAATCTGTTACACTGATCTTCTGATGGGCAGGAAACCGATTCAGGTAATTGATGGTGGCTAAACGACACATCATTGTAGGCTGTATCCTGGATCTCATACCTCCCATTGCCACTGCTGTTATTAATCATGTACTTTCCCATTCCTGTCATCACCATTCACCTTTTCCTGATCACTTCATCCAATGATTTTGTCTGCCATATTTTTACTAAAAACCTGCACCTTCACAGCAGCAACTGTGTAGGAATCCACGTTACAGTTTTGCAAGATGTTTATGATGCCCCTACTATGTTGATATCTGCACCCAGTTGGAAAGTTTGCCAGCCAGTGTATGAACATTCCAAGTCTAGGAGACCCGCTCCTTTTTAATGGGACATTTTTTGTTAAGAGGCCCTCCTCCATGTTTCTTCCAAGGAAGGATTGGGCTTATTGGGGTGCATATGACTTGCTAGCAGGGCAGGCCTTGCAGTCAATGCAAAAAAAAAACAGAATGGGAGGACAACATGAACAATGTGAAGTGGGTTTTCCTGGGCCCATCCAGTATGTGGGTTCAAAGGCTTATTGGGGTGCATATGACTTGGTAGCAGGGCAGGCCTTGCAGTCAATGCAAAAAAAACAGAATGGGAGGTCAACGTGAATAATGTGAAGTGGATTTTCCTGGGTCCATCCAGTACCTGGGTTCAAAGGCTTATTGGGGTGCATATAACTTGGTAGCAGGGCAGGCCTTGCAGTCAATGCATTAAAAACCAGATTGGGAGGACAACATGAATAATGTGGAGTGGATTTTCCTGGGCCCATCCAGTACCTGGGTTCAAAGGCTTATTGGGGTGTATATGACTTGGTAGCAGGGCAGGCCTTGCAGTCAATGCAAAAAAAAACAGAATGGGAGGACAACATGAATAATGTGAAATGGATTTTCCTGGGCCCATCCAGTACCTGAGTTCAAAGGCTTATTGGGGTGCATAGGACTTGGTAGCAGGGCAGGCCTTGCATTCAATGCAACACTGTTTAATAATGGCCCTTTAAGCAGATTAATGTTGCCTGATGGCCCTGTAAAAATAGGCTCTGTGACTTTGAGTCCCTCTTTCATAAATGAAACTTGATGTGTCTGCTTATGTGTCACACACCACATAGCCAGCTAGGGTTGTTAAATGTTACAATGACATTTCCCAGTGAATGCATTTGTTTTGGTTGAAATCAATATTAAAGTAGAAAAACGCTTCAAAAATGCTGCTTCTGAACATATCCTAAGTGGTGGAGGAACATTTTGGCCTGGGGTTAATTATTTTGCCTTATATACAAGTCATTAACCTAGAAAGGATGTGCCTTAACATATTTCCCAGCAAAATCAGCTTTGGTATGTTTTTTGGTGCACCGGGAAAAATGGCATGAAACTCTGACAACATTGTTTAAAGCTGTGAACTAGGAGTCAGGAATGCTTCCAGGGGCGATCCCCGTGATGTATCCATATCATTTGAGCAGTGTTTCCATCATTTTCAGACACATTTAAACCTTAAAAGAACCCCCGGGTGGGATCGCGGCAAAAATACTCGGGTCTCCCATAGACTTACATTGGGCTGGTTACTCGGGTCGAGTACCCGAGTATTCCAATCTGCTCGACCCGAACAACGAGCACCCGAGCATTTTAGTGCTCGCTCATCATTATTCCCTACCAAAAACTCACAAGGGCTATAATCCATTGAGAGGACGCCAGATAGTGACTGGTATTGATGCACTGTTCCAAAACTCTAGTGTCTATCTCGACCAAATTTTACGCTATTTGTACTGACCTTACCATTATATATCAGAGACACCTCTGATCTATTAATGAAACTTGGTGGCATTCAGCTTGAGCCTGACACCATTTTGGCATTAATTGACGTAGAAACATTGTATAGCAGCATTCCACATGACAAAGGTATTGAAGCTGTTGAGTATTATCTCAAAACAAGGGGAAGTTATTGCCAACAACATAACAATTTTTTAATAAAATTACTACGTTATGTATTGAGCCGTAACTTTTTTCTTTTTAACAAGTTTTTCCACCAGCTCAGGGGCACAGCAATGGGTACTCCTTGTGCCCCAGTTTGAGTAGGTCGCAAGATACATTAATGGAAGGAGGCAGAACAATGGTTAACATGGGGTTTATTTAAACAGAGGATACTCCACACATGGAGAGAGTAAGGTAAATACTGATTTGAATCTGATTTGCCCCTTCTCGGCATGTGCACACTTATGCCCTGACAAAAATCTTTCTCACTCACGCTCACTCATATCAGCGGGCACTTTGCCAGTTTCTGCCGGCAGTCTCTGATTGAGGATCTGAGACCCCTAAGACTTGGGCCTGCTCCGTCTCGATGCTCAGAGGTCGGAGCGCTGACATTGTCCTCCTGCGCTTGCCGTTCCCACCAAGACTGCCTTGTTTCCCGCGCGCTGCGTCTTTTTTATCTTAGCCGCGCCCCCTATCCCAGAGTGCAAAGGTCGGTCCGGGGTTTTAAGCTTTCCCCCGTGCAACATGGGTGACAGCCCTGACAGTTCCGGATCCGCAACGGAAAAGGTACGCCTGGTCCGGTCCTTCTCCTTACACCTACATATGCAAATTTGCTCCTTGGCTGGTGGGAAGATATGGTGGTGTTTCGGGATGAGGCTATCACATGGTGCCCCCATATCATTTTTTGGGGGCGCTGCATTGATGACATCCTCGTTCTTTGGTCGAGGGACACTCAATCATTTAAACAATTCGTTAACTATCTTAACGTAAATGATTTAGGTGTGATACTCACATGTGAAGTGGTAGGCCAATGTATCCCATGCCTGGACGTCTATATTCATAAAAGCAAAGAAGGACTGCTGAATAGTACTGTTTACCGTAAAAAACAGCTACAAACAGCCTTCTTAGATTGGAAAGCCATAATCCCACAAGTTTAAAGAAAGGCATAACAAAAGGTCAATTTCTGCGACTACGCCGGAACTGTTTTTCGCTTACTGAGTTCGATCAGCAAGTCGATATATTGAAACGACGTTTCCAGGAAAGAGGCTACCCAAGCCAAGTGGTTAACATAGGCTATGAAAAGGCCCGCATGTCAAATCGTATGCAGCTACTTGCCTCTAAATCAAATAGGAAAATGGAAGAGATTCTTAGACTTATTGGGACCGTTGATGACCAGAATAACAGAGTTATGGGTATTCTGAGGTGTTATTAGAGAATTTTAAAAGCAGACCCTGGTATTTCTGGCTCTATCTCAAAGGTCCCATCAGTCACCTGCAGAAAAGGAAGATCCATACGTGATTATGTGGTCCATAGCCATTTTACTCCTTTAAAACAAAAAGTCACTTGGCTTGAGAATAGAAACAATGGTGCTTTCAAATGTAGAGGTTGCAATACCTGCAAACTGGTGAATCAATCGAATACATTTACTAGTGTGGTGACAGGGAGAGTATTCAAAAATAGGTATTTTGCCAGTTGTAGGACAGTTGGGGTGGTTTACTTGTGCACTTGCACATGCCTGAAAAATTATGTGCTTAAGACCAAAAGACAATTAAAAGTCAGAATAGGGGAACACGTAGGGGACATTACTCATAAACGTGACACGCCCCTAGCACACCATATCAATGAAGAATATCAAGGAGATCTTGGATCATTTTCATTCCAGGTTATAGAGACCGTACCTCAGTCAGCCAGACTGGTGATTGGGATAGGAAAATATTGCAACGTGAAACCAGACTATTGGAATCCATGTTTCCTGCTGGCTTAAATGAGCTACTTAGTTTTTCTGCTTTTATTTGACATATCTATGTGTGTTCACTGTTTTTAGGACTAATCTGGCATAACATATAGGTTCTTTATTAGTTCTTAAAAAACAATGAGGAACCATATTCAAATTAGTATACTATTCAGCAGACCACGCTGACTCAATGGTGGTTACATATGATTCCTCAAAATTACTAATGTCTCCATTTGTCTCTCATATCATTCATTATGATCTTCTTATTCCTAATTATTTAAGTTTTTACAAATAATATGGTTATGTTATGCCAATAAGCACATTATAACATGTGTGGAGCACATTAGCGTTGCACCACAGTCTTGCTTTACTGTAGTACCGCCTCTAACCATTCCGGTATTGCGGTCTCTATGATACAGGGTGGAGCGCATTTGCGTTCCACTGACCGGATATCTGACACTGGGCCACTTCCGGTTTATTCTCTGTGGAGCACATTTGCGCTTAATTCAACCTGTGGAGGCGACTTCCGATATGACTGACTGGAAGATATAAAATTGGAGACATTGGTGAGTCACACACAACCCTTTATTATAAGCAGTCACCATGGGATGCAATTCATTATAAATGCTCCCATATACAAGCCCTTTGTCCTCCCCTGATGAACCCTGGTCTATCTCCCTGGGGGAAATTCGTCGGGATGTGTCTGCACAATTAGATGATGAGTACATCTTTTATCATTCTCTGACCACTATTATTCTATGATTTGTTATTGATTGTATTAATTTTCATGAATGCCTTGGGCTCCCCCTATCTATATTGTGCCCAAATTTATGATGAATGAAGGGGGATGTTTGCGACATTGGAACAATAGAAGTTTGCTGTCTAAGCTGTGACCTATTTTTTGATTTTATATTGTATTCAATTCCCCAATTTATGGCTTCATGACAAACGATATTTGAATACCTGATTATCCTCAAAAGGAAGTTCATATAGAGAGCTGTTATCCCTAGTCTCTCTAAAATATAGACCAGTGATACAGACTATATGTTTGCACCTTATTGCACTGTAGCACTTTATAGTTATTGCTGTTGGTGATGGTTTCTGTTAGTTCCTCCCTATAGGGTCAAAAGGGAGAGCTGACGTTGAGTTTGGGCACCATGTCGAACTTAGGGTGCCAACCTCCGCAGTAAGGTAGAGTAAGGAAGGGAGAGTCACAAACTCCCTCTAGATTATTCTATTCTGATAAGATAAGATTTGATATTGAAACTATCTTGACCCTTGTCTATGGGTAATTTTACCTTTAATTAATAAAAGTTCTATTTTAGGAGTATTTTTTATCTTTTTTGGTTTTCACACTGAATGTTTACTCCGTTATTCATAATTTGAGGTTGAGAATTGTTAAATACCTGGACATGAGAGTCAGTCTGGGTTGTGACTTGAGGAGAGGAAGGACTCCCACATGACTCCCAGAGGAGCTGAGGACAATCTATGGTGTCTGCAGGTTGAAACCTGCTTCTTTTGCAGGTACTCTTTAGCACTTTGGTTTGTTTTCCGTTAGGCCTGAAAGGCTCTGCTTATTTTCTCATGAACCCTGTCTTGGTGTTCATGCTGACTATAATAACCAACAGGTAATTTGCTATCAAAGCATGTCAACCCTTGAAGAAGCATGTCAACCCCTCACACATGGTGTTTCAAATGCTGGCAGTGTTCCAGGAACAGGTATAGAGTCAGACTGCATGTCCTGGTTGAAATCTGCCTGTCATGTATAGTGTACAGTTCCTATAGCGTCTTGTGCTTGTGTGCGAGGAAAACACATGAGACACACGTTGATATGAAATGACTTGTATTACTTCATACAAGCATGCAGAAAAGGTCACAGTTTGCAGGAACAGAGGCAGGAGACACAGCAGGCCAGAGTAACTTCAAGCTCTACAATAACTCTCCAAAGCAGGTTCAGGATCTCTTCTCTGTACCGTAATTCCTCTGCAAACATGGATTCACCAGACAGCAGGTTTCCAGAGTCCAAAAGTGTTCCAAAGTTCCTCAGTAGGAAATAGCTGGAGTCCAAAATCCTAGGTTTCCAGGAGTCAGGTCACAGGCTGACTGAAGCTTGATTCAGGAGCACTGATTGTTCAGCTGAGGCTGCTTAAGAAGCAAGAGGAGAGAATCAGGGCGGGAACATGAAAGCTGCAACCTCCATATTAACTGAGGGCAAGATAGCTGCAGCAAGACAGAAAGCAAAATGGCCGACGGAAAACTGAGTTTCAAGGAACATGTCAAAAGAGACAAAGAACCTTACACTGCCATTAGCGAGACATCCGGCAACATGGAGGAGCTTGTGAAGCATCTTGTCCAGGTACAGCAGCAACACCAGCTCGCCAGTCAACAACAGTAATTGGTGCAACAGGAGTCAAATAAGCTGTTAGCACAGCAGCTTCAACAACAGCAGCAGCGATAGCAGCAGGAGGCGATAACACGGCAAATGGAGCTTCTCATAAAGGCAGTTCTTATAGGGCCGGCGGTCTCCTCTCTATCTCCAGGTGATGATACGTTCAGAAAATGGTAAGATGAGCCATTCAGAAATTAACCCCAGGGTATGATGTGGAAGCCTTTTTTGACTGTGTTCGAGCGGGTGGCGTAGTGTGAGAAGCTACCACCAGAGCAGTGGGCAGAGATACTGGCACCATATCTGTCGGGGGGAACCCCAAAAGGCGTATTATGACTTGGCACTCCAGGATGCCAAAGAATACTGAAAATTAAAAACTGAAATTCGGGCACACCTTGGAGTAACAGTGTCTGTAAGGGCTCAGCGAGTCCACCGCTAGGCGTCTGCTGGCGACAAACCCCCACGCTCCCAAATGTTCAATCTGTTGCTCCTGGTCCAAAAGTGGTTACAGCCAGAGACTTCCACTCTGGCCCAGATGGTCAAGCATGTGGTGATGGACAGGTTCATCCATTCCCTTCCCAGGCAAATACAGACCTGGGTTGCCCAGGGCGAATCTTGGAATGCAGATGGTCTGGTTGAGAGATACCAGGTTGTTGAGAAGTCCCTTTGGAAAACAGACATCACTACTTCATCATACTGGTATGCCCAAAAGAGGGCGGGCTCACCACAGAGGGTGGCTAGGCCCACAACTGAGGGGGCGTCCCAACCCTGCGGCGGAGTCCCTTAAGGCTGTTATGAAGGATGTGGTCTATTGGCTGTGTCATTATCCTGGACACAGTCGCCTGGTGTCATATGCTCCCTAAACCTATGGACTGTAGCCTAGGCAGTCACTGCTCCTACTATGCCTATCCGGCCTGCAGTGTGGACTGTCAACCCGGCGAAAGTCCCCAGTCGTTTGCCTTGTCTTGTTAATGGGGTGATGGTTCTGGGACTGTTAGACTCTGAAAGTCTGGTGACCCTCATCAGCGCTGCACTGCCCCATCAGTTAATCCCTAGCAAGTTTATGGGCGTCCACTACATACACTGAGATGCCAAGGACTACCCGGTAGCCAGAGTAACCATGGGAACAGACTGCGGTAATAAGTCCCATGAGGTTCGGGTAGTGAAAGACTTAATTCATCCTGTCATACTGGGGCTTGATTTTTCTCTGTTTTGGAACTTGTGAAAAAAGAGGGCTATGCAGAGTGTCCAGGCAAAAGCCAGGCCCCTCTGTAGGCGGATCCGTCAGAATTAAAGGTGGAGGAGATTCCCCTATGTGTCCTCGCTGGAGAGGAGGACGAGATTGTAACAGGAGCTCAGCTTCCCTGACTTAGAGGTGTTGGAAGAGAACTTTGGGAATGCTCAACTTCGAGATCTAACATTAAAGGGGGCATTTGAAAATGTAACTGTATGTAATGGGGATGCTCAAGAGCCGGGGGCTGACACTAGGTTCCCTCACTTTGCAGTCAATGGCAAGTTGTTGTATCGGGTGACCAAACTGAGGGGGAAAAAGTTAGTAGAGCATCTGTTAGTCACAGGACTCTACCAGCGGGGAGTTTTAGACATGGCCCATTTGCATGTTTTCGGTAGGCATCTAGGGGTAGAGAAAACTCAGGAGAGAGTCTTACAGAGGTTTTATTGGCCAGGGTGTTACCGAGAGAGCTTAATTTATTGTACATCCTGCCCCACCTGTCAGATAACTGCTCCTACGTCTCTCTTCCGAAGCCCCTTAGTCCCGTTGCCTGTGATTGAGATCCCCTTTGAGAGGATTGCTATGGACCTGGTAAGTCCACTTGCTAAATCTGCACACGGCCATCAGTACATCTTAGTGGTCATGGACTACGCAGCCCAGTACCCAGAAGCGATGCCACTGAGGAACTCTTCGGCTAAGAGTATCGTCCGGGAGCTTTTCCATATCTTTGCCAGGACCAGTTTGCCCAAGGAGATCTTGATGGACCAGTGTACCTCGTTTATGAGCAAAATGATTCAGGAGCTGTGTAGAGTACTCCAGATCGCCCAGCTGCTAACCTCCATTTACCATCCGCAGACCGATGACCTGGTGGAGTGCTTCAATAAGACCTTGAAGGCCATGCTCAAGATAGTCGTGGAGAAGGATGGTCGAGACTGGGACTATCTGCTCTTGTTCCTGCTCTTTTCTATCAGAGAAGTCACGCAGGCCTCTACTGGCTTCTTGCCGTTCAACCTCCTGTACGGCCAACATCCACGAGGGTTTCTGGACATCGCCAGCGAAACCCGGTAAGCCAATGTCACGCCGCACCGGAGTGTGATTAAGCATGTCACCCAGCTGCAGGAGAGGATGACACACGTAAAGCCTATCATAAAAGAACATCTTCTCCAGGCATAGGAGGCCCAAGGATGTTTATACAACCGATCAGCAAGGCTAAGGCAATTCCAGTCTGGGGACTGCGTGTTAGTACTTATCCCCACGGTGGAGAGAAAGGTCTTGGCCAAGTAGCAAGGCCCGTTTGAGATCGTGGAAAAACTTGGGAACGTGAATTACAAGGTGCATCAGCCCGGTCGCATGAAGCCACACCAGATATACCTTGTGAACTTGCTCAAACCATTCCGGGACCGTGAACCGCTGGAAGCTCCTTGCCTGGGGGCCCATCCCGAAGCCAAGGTGGAGGAGGTCATGATTGCTGAGATGCCAACGCTGGCCCAGAAGCAACATTGTCAAGAACTGTTGCAGCAGAACCTTGACCTGTTCTCAGAGTTTTCAGGGTGCACACAGGTCATTGAACACAATGTACTAACAGAGCCACATGTAAAGGTAAACCTCACACCCTGAAGAATCCCTGAAGCACTCCCGGAGATAATCTCAAGTGAGGTGAAGAGAATGCCAGACCTCGTGGTGGTAGAGGAGTCAAGAAGTGGATGGTCGAGTCCCATCGTCCTCGTACCGAAGCCCAGTGGCGCGTGACAGTTTTGTAACAACTACCGTAGGCTTGATGAGGTGTCCAGTTTTGATGTTTACCCGATGGTCCATGTAGATGAACTCATTGAGCGACTGGGACCCACAAGGTTTATCACAACCCTAGACCTGATGAAGGGGTACTGGCAAATCCCCATGTCCCAGAGCGCCAAGGAGAAGATGTCCTTCTCAACGCCGGGTGGGTATTTTTAGCACAACAGAATGCCCTACAGACTGCCGGGTGGCCCCAGCTACCTTCCGGAGGGAGATGGATCAAATATTGGCTTCACTTAGGAAGTATGCCGCAGCTTACTTGAATGACATTGTCATCTTTAGCCCTGACTGGAGTTCTCATCTGCCAAAGGAGCAGGCAATCCTCAATGCATTGAGGAAATCGGGATTCACCATAAATCCAAAGAAGTGTTGCATTGGGAAAGAAGAGGCCGGTTACTTAGGCTACATCGTCGGAGGAGTCGAAATCAAGCCTCATTTAAATAAGATAGAGGCAATTCAGAAGTGGCTGCAACCACTCTCCAAGAAGCAAGTGAGGGTGTTTCTTTGTATTGTGGGGTATTACCGACGATTTATCCCGAACTCCTCCATAATTGCCGCACCATTAACGGATCTCCTTATGGGCACCAAGTCGATTATGGTGAAATGGACTTCTGAAACAGAGTTGGCATTTCAACAACTTAAGCGGGCTCTGTGCAAGCATTTGGTTCTGGTCGCACCAGCCTTTAGCTAAGAATTTGTGGTCCAGACCGATGCTTCAAAAGTTGGGTTGGGATCTGTGCTGTCACAAGAAATAAATGGAGAAGAGCATCCCATCCTGTATCTGAGCCGGAAACTCTCTTTTTGTTTAGAAGAACTGCTCAATTGTTGAAAAGGAATGCCTAGCCATAAAATAGGCTGTAGACACCCTGAAGTATTACCTTTTAGGCCGTAGGTTTAGGTTAGTGTTGGACCATGTCCCTCTGAGATGGTTGAGAGAGAAAAAGGGTAAGAACGCCAGGGTGACTAGGTGGTTCTTAGCCCTTCAAGACTTCTCTTTTCACGTAGAGCATAGGCCAGGGAACTTACATGGCAACGCGGATGCTCTCCTGAATTCACTGTTTAATGTCTGAAGGTGCCAAAACCCCAGGCTTTGGGCAGAGGGGGGGGGGGTATGTGACTGTGTCATTGGCACATTGTATAAATTGAGATATGTGTCACTATGCATACTGCTATCAGTAATGTAAAGCCAGAATAGTTTTCCTTCAGCAGACTACGTGCTAAGAGGGTTAAGTTATGTCACAAGCTGGTTTTAGTGGACTTTCATAGAGAGGGTGGGAGGGTGTCCACCATATCTCCACCTGCAGAGTCCTGACAGGATCTGTGTGATGTCAAGGTCATGTGATCATCACATGGGTATTTAAATACCTGGACATGAGTCAGTCTGGGTTGTGACTTGGGCAGAGGAAGGACTCCCACGTGGTTCCCAGAGGAGCTCAGTACAGTGTGGTGTCTGCACACTGAAACCTGCAGAGAAGGGACTGTTTTGTACTTTGTTTGTTTTGTTTTCTGTTAAGCGAGAAAGGCTCTGCTTATTTTCTCATGAACCCTGCCTTGGCTTATGCTGTCTATAATAACCAGCAGGTAATTTGCTATCAAGGCGTTCCTATGTCTACCTGAAGAAGCAGCTAAGCATGTCAACCCCTCACAATAGAGCGACAGAGAGACAGAGATTCTACCAAGAAATCAAAATATCCAGAGGACCCTGCAGGACTGATGCCAATACATCATGGCCCCATCATGAGGAACACGGATCTATCATTCTACAGGAAACAACCTAGGAGTTCTCAGCCTCAGTTGGAAGGATACAGATGTGCTCCATTGACCATCGCTGAGCGTTACGTTTGGAGAAATCCTGGTTGTGACCCTCTAGTCAACTGACCTTGCACCTGAATGGACTCTCATCTTCCTACGCTTGTCAATACCTCCTCTTTGTTTGCTTTCCACAGGGGAGGTAGTCGACCTTGAGAGCTCTTAAGTAATAGCTGCCATTTTCCCGGCAAGTCAGCAGAAGGGTGAGACTCTGTAATGTGCACCACCTTGGGGTATTTTGCTGGTACTGTTCTACATGATATCTGCCTGTTTTGTGATTCAATAAAGCATTGCCACACTGTTCTACCCTCACCCTGTGTTGTCTGAGTAGCATTATGCCCACTTTAAAAGGGAGAGCGGGCGTTCGTCGGAACGATCCCTGGTCCATACGGTTTCGTCTAGCAGACCTGGGCGCCCGCTGACCCCCTAGCGCCCACCCCCCCGTGTCTCCACATTAACCATCTATGTGCTGCTGTCGTGATTGGCAGCAGGATCTAGGGTGTTAAATGGCCACAACTAATTTAAAAAAAAAGATTGCGGCCAATGCAGTGTCATCTATAATATACAGCTGACGCCCACTGCTTTTTCAACTGCTGTTCACTTAATATTCAGTGCCTCTTATACAACGCTGAGGATTAGGTCCCCTTATATACTGTATGCTTAATGACAATGATATCTATTATGCATAGGATATTATGTTAACACACTTGGAAATTCCTTTTTTCCTTTCGCCACGACAGCACCCACCCAGAAAGGGGATCCACCCACCATCAGGATAGGAAACTACAAATTAAAAATGGGGGCGGTCCCCCTCGCCTCCTCAGTTTGGGTTCCTGTCCTGACGGGAGCCTGCAGAACTTCTTTGTGCTCTATGTCCATAGGTTAAGAAATCTGCAAAAACTAAGCACAAACAGTGTGCTTTATGCACAGCACCACTGCCAGACAATTATGTTAAAAGGCTTTGTCAGATGTGTGTGCGTCAGACCACGGAGGAGGAAGCCCCTGTGCGTGCATCAGAACTAAGGGCATTTATCAGAGAGAAAGTGGAGAGCTTCCTTAAAGGGAGGATCCATAAAAAGAAGCCTAATATTATTGAGTCTAGTCCAGAGTCTAGTCCATATTTGGGGAAACAGCGGTTTGATTAATCAGAATCTCTCTCGTCATCCTCCTCTTCAGATGAAGAAAGAAGACCGTGCCTTCTGGTAGAAAACATAGATGCCTTGGTGAGATCAGTACGGGCTACCATGGGCATTATGGAAGGTAGGGAACTGTCATGTATAGTGTACAGTTCCTATAGCGTCTTGTGCTTGGGTGCGAGGAAAACACAGGAGACATAGGTTGAAATGAAATTACTTGTATTACTTCATACAAGCATGCTGAAAAGTTCACACAGTTTGCAGGAACAGAGGCAGGAGAACACAGCAGGCCAGAGTAACTTCAAGCACTACAATAAAAAAATCAAAAAAGACCTTGGAAACATAATGCCATAAAAGTACAAACTTTATTAGAAAAATGAAAAAC
>VIAB01055540.1:0-12580 GCA_009801035.1 Oophaga pumilio | reverse complement strand
TTTTCCTGGATTATGTGTGCCTTACATAGCTGGGCCACACACTAAATACAGAATAGGCTCATATATATGGGTCCCATATAATGCTCTATAAAGAATGGGCACTAGATAATGTCCCATGCATAAAAAATAAATAATCAAATACTCGCCTTTCCCTGTTCCTTTCTTGCTGTCTCCTCAGCGATTTCTTCTGACTCCCTGCACTGCTCAGTGCAGAGGGCACGCTGTAGTGACATCATCGTGTCCTCTGTCCTGAGACGTCAATCAGAAGATGTGGAAGAGACAGGACAAGCGGCCAGTGGGTAAAAAAAAAGAGGTAAGTATTTCAAACAGTTTAAAGCACATGGTTGGCCACCATGACTCATGGGCCCATAATGTGCCAGTGTCACCGACAGCAAGTGGGCCCCCCTGCTTGCGCAGGGCCCCAGCACTTGCCCGGGTGCATCGGGTGGTGACGCCAGCCCTGCATTTGTGCATTATGATGAGCTAAATGGCCCATATATTTTTCCTGCAAGTCTGTGTCCAATTGTGGTTCTAAACATCATGGAGAACCACAGAGTTTCTATAGAAGTTGGCTTGTGAAAACCCTTCTGTCTTTTCATCTAATTTCAGATAGATTCGAAGTTGTTGATCAGGGCTCTGTTGGTGCCACATCATCACTTTCAGGACTCCATTTTTTTTTCTGAAAGTAATTTTTAGTAACATTAATTAAATCAGCTGTATGTTTGGAGTCATAAATTTGGAGCCATTCAGAAGGCTACCTGATGATACTGCACAAAGTATCTACCTGTATTTCTCAACATTGAGGACACCAAGAAATGTGCAACATTGAGGACCTCAGATGCAGTGGTCGGAAAGGATGCATAGTGCAGCAGATGAAAGACACATCATGCATACCTACCTTTGAAATCTCAAGATATCCAGCAGTGCCATCAGCTCAGAACTGGCAGCAACTAGCAGGACCCAGCTACACCCATCTACCATTCATAGAAGTCTGGCAATAGTAGTTTTTATGGAAGATTTGCTGCCAAAATCCATACCATTAACATGGAAACTAGGCTAGGTTGATATACACAAATACATAGAAATTGCCATTTTTCTGCCTATTGCGATGCTTTCCATATTTGGGGCATTGGGATAAACTGTGCTCTGTGCTGGTATAATCCTGTAGTATTTCTAACAGAAAAATACAACAGTTGTCTCAGTTTGTAGAAAAGAAAAAGCATAAATGCAAATTTTTCGGAGCTAGGTCCACTCCTCACATAAAATAGTATTTGTGAGTAGTCCATTATCCACAATTTCACCTGCCCAGAAGCGTAGGACAATCTGTACAGTTTAAATTACACTCATTTGTCAAAAGTATTATAGTAGAGCATAGTAAGAGCAGGAAAGCTAAAACATAGCAATTGGCCAAATAATATACAACACTCTCAAAAATGAAGGAAACACTTAGGCATCACTGTAACATTCCAAGTTAATATTCAGAGAAAATAATCTGTCCAGTTAAGTAGCTTAAGAAATTTTGAATCAATTTCATCTTTTTGATGCAAACATAGGTAACAAACGGAAGATGTTCCCCAAATTTGGATTGGTTTTACAGGTGGTGGCCATAGACAATAGCTCTCTACTCATCCTTCCTGACTAATGACTGCACTGTGAGGTGTGATTTTTTTTAATATTTATTTACTGGTGTTACCTGGTCTCTCAGTCACTGGGACTTGTCTGCATGTGATTTCCTTGTGGGGCCATCTGACTATACCATGGTCAAGACCTTTGCACCTGCTGCATTATTTTGATTGGTTTTAAAAGATATCTGTCAGATTAATTCCCACATCCCCCCTCCTAAAAAAGCATATACGGGTATGGAAGTCTTTGACAGCTAAATCTATTGACACATTTATAGCTTCTACCTGTTGCTGCATTCTCGACAAATCCATGTGTGAACCACATGTAAATGAGACGTTTAGTGCTCTAGACCTTACAGTCCACTTCCTGAGCCTTTGCCTGATAAGGTTTTTATCCACCTGGAACAGTCTCTTCAACTTGATTGGTAGCTCACTGGCTGTTATCCCTTCCTGATGTCACACAGACAGGGAGCTATCAATCAACCTAGAGGCTGGTGCTAGTTGGAGAGACAGCTCCGGGAGGCAGAAGCTGAGGAAGTGCTCTGTATTCTGTCCCCGGGGCCTGTGGCTGTAAATATGGCTCTGTGAGATGCTGGATCTCTTCACCTTACTTACAATTGGCGACGATCGCAGATAGCTTAACTCAGCTGCCGACACACATGTTATGAAGAATCCAGAAGAGACTTTGATTTCTGTAAGAATTCTTGTTGAATGCATACAAACAGCAGCAGATAAAAAAGACTTTCTTCAGACAGACTGAAAACACGTGTGATGCTGATAAAACCAAGATGGAGAATGAAACACAAGAGAAAGAAGAAGGAAATGACATCATGCCCAGAAGCGGGAGACAGAGAGACAGAAGGGACAAACTTGATGGCAAGGAAGGATTTCAGCTATGCAAACACAGGAACACATAGCAACAGTAAACAATATGAGAGACTGCAATACAGCATGTAAAATACACAGGACAGTCTGTAAAATGTCTCGTTCATGGGACATAACACTCTGTCACTCCCAGAGCACTTAATGCCTCATTTACATATGAATTAATACACTGATTTCTCATGAATGCAGCAAAAGATAGAAGATATAAAGATGTTGATGCATTTAAATTTCAAAGACCTAAATGCCCAAATATGTCATTTGGGGAATATCATCTACTGGCAGATTCTCTTTAACTGTAATGTGACTTTATAGTGATCCAATAAAATGTTGTGATAATCTTTTGTTACATCCTTGTTTGCCAACTATTTACTCTTATTTCTGTTTCCTGTCTATCACATTTAAGCACTCAATCAAAAATGAAACCAATTGTATAGAAATAAAAAGTCAAGCACAAAAACAAACATAAAATCCTCCAAAATTAAATTGTGCAAAAAAGACAATATCAGAATATATATTAAAATAGAATACAAAAACCACCTTAAAGAAAATATAGCTAATACATATACGCTAATGATATACGCCCCCCGGAAGAAGGCTAGCGCCGAAATGCACGTAGTGACCAGGAGCACATTTATTATTTGGTATGTGTAGCCCTCATATACATAGCTATATTTTCGTTAAGGTGGTTTTTGCATTGCACTCTATATTCGATACTGACCCTTTTGTAGCACTTTGCAGTTTTTGCACTTCAGCACTTCAGGTATGGTTGTGTTAGTACTCTGTGTACAGAGCATTTTTTATTGATCTTTGCAGCACGCAGCACTTTTTGTGCATGTACTTTGTATACAGAGCAATTTTTATTAAATTATTTGCAGAACATAGCATTTTCTGTGCAAGTACTGTGTGCACAGAGCATTTTATATTGATTTATTTTTAGTATATTGCACTTTTTGCACTTTAACACTTTGTTGATTTCTATGCAAACACTCTGTGTGCAGAGCAATTTTTTGTGCAGTGGTTCTAGTTATTTTCACAGCACCATAATTCAATTAATTTATATTTATAACACTATATTTTAACTGCACTGTGGTATTTTTATTTATTAGTTTTTTTATAATTGGGTCCTATTTGTAGTTTATCTATTTTGTGCAATATATATAATATAGATTTATTATATGTTAACGGACCTAAAAACAACCATCTTATAAATTGATATATTGATTTATGCTTATGTATATTTGGCTCAAAGAATATTTATTTATTTTATGTGCTCCTCATGATCAGCTTTAACAGTGTGTATAATTGTATTTAATTAATTTTCATGATATAATTAATAAAAATTCTATTTTAATATATATTCTGATATTTATTGTCTTTTTTCACAATTTAATTTTGGAGGATTTCACATTTAAGTACTGTACAGTATATGCAGGTGGACAAACACTCCATTAGGTATGCAATGTCGCCAACAGTCTTTTTTTATTTCAGTATCCTTGAAGAGTCGCAGATACCTCCACCTTTTAGGTACCATTAAAGACTCAGAGCCATTGTCTGACCTTACTGTCCTGCTGTGGACTGTGAGAACCTCTGGGTGCAGGACAGTGCACCTCATGTGGCCGGAGGCAGTTCATGAATAATACAGATATTAATGCCTCACATTCCCCACATCTGAATCCATGTGAGGACCTCTCGAACATTATGTATCAGTGCATCCAACATCATCAGGCAGCACCAAGAGCTGTTCGGGAGATGACTGATGCCCTGAATCTGGTCTGGGAGGACTAGTTTGTGCCTGTGGTTTTAATTTTTGCTGTGAATTGTAATGCAGATTACAAAAAAATGTGTGGCATATGATATATGTAGAAATACAGACTACCTTTCATATTACATTCCCACTTACACCACAATGGGCAATCTTCAATATGCTAGGGGAATCTCAGCAATCTCTGCCCAAACATATAAAAGCATTTTTAGTAATTTGGGCTTCGGCAGTTAGGAAGAGCATATTACACCATTGGCTGAACCATAATATACCACCTTAATAACTAATGCAGACAAAATGGATTGGTTGACAGAGAGAGGTTAATGGGGAAATTTCTCACGACTCGGTCTTTTCACATTCCTACATTATCACCAGCTATTAAAGATAGATTGAGCCCAGTTGAAGGACACCAGATGGTTTCTCCTTAAATGTATTGATGGACATATCTGGATTCCATAACCTTTAGATTTTATGGATGCACGCAGAGAGGTGGGGGGATTAAGGGGAGGAATTGGAGTTTGGATAAGTTTATTGTTTTGACAATAATGTCATACATGTTATTGGTTTGATATGTATTGTTTAAAACTAATAAGAAGAGTTTGAACAAAAAATGGACCTACAGAAGGTGGTTTGATTTATAAAAAGCAACAAATTTTCTAACTAGTCAGAAAAAGCTCACTTTTCCAACAACCTAAAAATATACTAAAATATAACTTTTATTTGCACTACCATCAACATTAATTTCTATGTTCACTACAAGATTAAAAGCTGCAGCTTGTATAAATATAGGAAATATTAAGATATATATGCGTCTGTCTCTCAGTCCAATATAGAATAGTATATAATATGTGTCAATATGAAAGATTAGTGAGCTGCCCAAATAGATTTGGCTGCAGAGGCAATAATTCACTGGGTATACTCACGTGTTTGCTAGGATGTCTGTAGTACTGCCATGTCAGCATTGCCAACATACATACCTCATTACATCCTAGTTATTTTTAAAGGTACCAGAGTCATATATTTGACTATTCCTGGATATTTTATATTGCTGCCTTCTGTCTTCTGTAGTACAGCGGGGTTGGTGCAATGTGACAGATAGGCAGTGATCACAGGAAAGTTCAAAAACAAAGTATTTTTAATGTTCAGCTTACTCACTAAAGAGAACACAAAAGGGTATCCTCCGGATCGCAGTCAGGAAACAAGATAGTTCGTAACCGAGACCGGTTGTCGTGGATGACTGCACCGCCGTGTATGCTAAGGTGTGCCAGGCCTTTTGGCTTCGCTTGGCTCAGTGTTGCCTCACACGGGCTGATGGTTTGCAGAGGCTCCTGATCTGCCAAGTTGCAAATCAAGACTGACACACCAACCCTTTGCTGCAGGGTTTTTACAAGGAACCTGTGGCCATAGTCCACATGGAAGACCGGGTCGGGAGAAAACGGACCGCACCACTACCAACCTGTAGTCTGTTTCAAAAATAAAAGCCCATGGCAGATTTTCCTAAATCCGCCTTGGACAAAATAGCTTGCCCAAGACCAACACTTACTTTTATTTTACATTGCAATCACAGCTATGCCTATGACTGCAATGCACTCCTGCGGCCTCATTACGTTTCTGTGCTCATCCTGGGGGCACATAGCGACCCTCGCATATGACACTGATCACTGCCTCACACTTATTTATGATTGTTGGCACAGGCTGCCTCATTGTTTTTCCTGTTTCTCTGTTGGTCACTATATCAGATTCATCCACTGACTGATCCCTATTTGTGATGAGCGAATGTGCTCGGATAAGGTGCTATCAGAGCATGCTGGACTTTGGCACACTTGAAAAATATGTTAGAATCCCCATGCCTGTTCGACAGCCACAACACATGCAGGGATTGCCAGTTTGTTAGGCAATCCTGCATGTGTTGCGGTTGTTGACCAGCCGTGAGACACTCAGTCATGGGGACTTGAACATATTTTTCAGGCATCCCAAAGATACTCTGTTAGCACACAAGCATGCTTGGATAACGCCTTATCCCAGCACGTTCACTCATCACTAATCCCTATGCTTCTCACTTCCTTAGAACATGATCTTAGGTTTCCCCAGTGCTCACACCCACTAAAAGCATCACTGAGCCCGATTCCCTGGTGGAGTGTGATTGGCTGCAAATACACCAATCACAGTGCTTTCTCAGCCAGGTCTCCAGAGATAAGAAGACTCTCATCCTTCCATCTTCAACATTCATATTGCAGATAGTGGGATCAGTAGTATCACTGACTGTTAAGTTGCAGATCATATTAGTCATTTTAACATATTAATTTAATTGTGAGAAAGATAACAGATAGTAATGGCCCAACCTAGGTATAGACTATTAAAAAAGTAAGCCCCTTTTAGAGATGCGCCTAGTTAAGTAACTTCTACCTCTTCTCGACACAGACAATTTCCATTTTTGCGGTTTCATATTTTATTCCTCTTATTAACAGAGCCATAACCTTTTTATTTTCTGCACACATAGACATATGAAGGCTTGTTGCATGTGGGACTAGTTGTACTTTTCAGTGACACCATTCATTCTGCCACATAGTTTACTGGAAAACAAGAAAAAAAATTACAACTGCATTGAAATTGCAAAAAGAAAAAATGCAATTCTGACTTTGTTCTTTGGGAATTGTTTTTATGGGGTACATCCTATGATAAAAATGACCTCACAATATAATTCTCCTTATCAGTGCGATTAATGTGATACCATACTTGTCAAACTTTGTTTTATTATTTCAGGGGTAAAAAAACAAACTAACAGAAATTTGAGAAAAACATTTTTGGATTGTATCGCCATTTTCTGAGACTCGTAATGTTTTATTAATTTTTTAATTCATTTTTGGTCAATATAGCTGTGTGACAGTTTATTTTTTTTGTGGGGTGAGACAATGTTTTTATTGATACCATTTTGGTATAGATTTGACATTTTGATCGCTGCTTACAGCAATTTTTTGCAGTATTGTGGCGACCCAAAAACTAAATTCTGGAGTTTCTGATTTCTTGTTGTGTACGGCGTTTACCAATCAGGTCAATTATTATTATGTTTTGATAGATTAGACTTCTGTGGATCTGGCAATACTACATACATTTTGTGTTATTATCTTTATTTTCAATGGGGTGGAAAAGGGGGTGATTGGAACTTGCACATTTTGTTTTTTGTTTTCAGATTTTTTAAAACTTTTTCTTAACTTCTTATTGTATTTATTAGTCCCATTAGAGGACTTGAACATGCAATTGTCTGATTTCTTGTTTTATATACAGTAATACCACAGTATTGCTGCACAGAGTAAAATTCACAGACTTCTTTGAATCTCAGCCACAGTCTGGATTTCAAAGGATCTCTGTGACGACAGGCATGGAGGTCTTACACAGATGTCATAAGATGCCAATGGGTGCATAGAATTACGCAGACCAATGCAGGGACACTGTTAAAAGGAATTGGTCACACCCTGGATGAATTTAAGCTATTACTATGGGCATACAGGTAATAGAATGGTTAAACCAGTCTTGCCTGTATGCCTCATAGCTGCGGTGTAGATATTGAGAAAATCAGATTTAATGTTATATGTTAATGACTTCTTCCAGGTTCTGGGGCATGCGGTGCCTGGAAGAAATCCATGCCTTGCCTCATTATCATGGCACCCCTCTCCCATGAGCATCACACTGACCTGTGACGTGCAGTTGTGGCACTGTGATCACACACATGCGCGATCCACTTGCGCAGTTATGTGAACCTTATCCGTCCTTCTATGGGCAGAGTCTTCATTGATCTTCTGCGCAGGCGCTGGCGAGTCAATGCTCAATAGCACTGGTTTTCCCACTTTATTATCTGTATGTCCATAGTCATAGCTTAAATTCGTCCAGGAGGTGACAGCTTCACTTTAATGACGCTCTCAGAGTTTGACAGCATCATGTAACAGGTTAAGAGTCTTGGGCAGAGCTCTGCTCCACCCATGGATGTTAGAGGTAGATTCTGGCTGTGTGTCATAGCTATTATCTGACAGATATGGGTCGGTTAAAGGGATATGATGTAGATAAAAAGGCACATATACTAAAATGTGACACAGAAAAAATAACAAAAAATCAGCAGAAGGGAATGTATACACAGGGGAAAGAAATACAGTGCATGTAGAATTTCCCATTTCTGCTATGGGAGATAATTGGTTCTATTAAAGTTCTATGGAGAACTTTACCTGTCTTTTCATGAGAACTTGCAGCAGAATGAATGGTGAATGGCTGCCCCTAGCTCCTCTTTCCTCTCCTCTATATAGAACTTTATCAGCACCAATTATCCTCTCCTAGCTTAGTAAGGTGAAAATCGGTCTTCACTGAATACAGATTTTAACCATGAATTGAGAAACAATGATCAGTCTATGAGGAGAAAGAAACAAATTTCTCTAAGTTGTATTACAAAAATTAAAACAGTGGATAATGAAAAAGTTGTACACAGGCAGCAATATATCTAAAATAATTGACTTCTGTGCTGCGTCTCCAAAGCTCACCACTGGCCTTCTGTTTACAATGGCTGCAGAAATCATGCCCCATATACCACACATGATGGCTAGGACAGCAAGGAGCAGGGGGGGTGGGTGTGCCTTATTCAGTTATTTTATATATCCATAAGGAAAACACAACAAGCTATCCAACCGTAACATAATCATTCAAAATACTGTATATATTTGTATACTATTGTAGTACAAGGGAGAGAGATAAATATGGAACATAGTATATTGCCTGCAAATGCCCACAACAACAATGTCCCATAGAAATGATACATAGAAGGTATATAGGAGAAGTCATATGAGAGTAGTGAACATACCAGGTAAGAATAATCAGGACACAGCTCCAACCCCCGCCTACAATAGTGATTGATTTATTCCTATGATAGACTACTATGTCAGTGTTACATGGGATTGAGGGAGTAATATTGATTTGAATTTTGTCATACGCATCATATCATGGTATTTCTCTTTCTTCATATGATATATTCTATGTATGTGGCCATACCTATAACATTCATGCAGGCACTTATCCATACCCTCGCTATGTGCTTTTTGCCATGCGGTGTTTTTCACATGTCACTGTTTTAGTCTCCTCTATTTCTACCTCTGACTTTTTTGGTAATATTTTTAATCAATAAATTTTACTCTTTGCAATTATGTGGACATTTTTTGCACTGCTTTGTTTCGTGGTTTTCATAGTTGTTTTATATGTAGTGTTGCTTGTGTGCATCTTTTTTATTTTATATGACAACCCTTTTCAGGCCACATTCGGACGTTCGGTATTTGGGCAGTATTTTACATCAGTATTTGTAAGACAAAACCAGGAGTGGAACAGTCAGAGGAAAAGAATAAGGCCGGTGTCACACTTGCGAGTGCAATGCGAGAAACTCGTGCAAGTCTCTCATCTCAATACCTGGCACTGCAGCCGGCACTCGGACCTGAGCGTTCAGCTGTATAGAAATACATGCAGCCGCACACTCCGGTCCCGAGTGCCGGCGGCAGTGCCAGGTATTGAGATGAGAGACTTGCACGAGTTTCTCGCATTGCACTCGCAAGTGTGACACCGGCCTAATAGAAACATGTCACCACTGCGGTATTTATCACCCACTCCTGGTTTTAACTTAGTTAATGTTCACACGTTGCATTTTTGCAGTTTTTTTTTTATTCAAATTTTAAGCTGCGGTATAGAGTACTAACAAAGTCTATGAGATTTCAGAAATGTTATGCACACACATTGATTTTATTTTCCTGATTTGAAAAACTGCTGCGTTTTTGCAAACTGCAGTATGTCACTTCTTTCAGCATTTTTTCACCTATAGGAAACAATGGGTAAGTGCAAAAACGCAGCAAAAAACCCAGGTATCAGTTTTTGCTGTGTTTTTGGTGCAAAAACCTAAGGAAGTTAAATCATGCTTTTTTATGGACCACTAAACTTTATCAACATGCACAAAAGACAACAAAAACGCAGCAATAAAAATGTAGCAAAAACTCAGCAAAACCTGATTTCTTGCTTTTGGCAAGCATCTTCTGCACTTCCAAGAGAGTATGTTTTAAGACGCAGCAAAAACGCAACTTGTGAACATAGCCAATTTGTATGACCATGTTCACACGTTACGTTTTTGCTGCGTTTTTTTATGCAAAATACTGACCAAATATTGAACGTGATAACGTGGCCTAATACTGTTTATCTTATTTTTAAAGGAGTATTCTCATCTCAGACATTTATAACATATACACATGATATGCCATAGATGCTTGATGTTGGGTGCTATTTATATTTCAACTCAAAAATGACATCAGCCACACCCATTTTGTGTGAAAAGTTAATTAACATAATACTATATGACTAAGCTACAGTAAAAACCAATTCCAATTGCCACTCAGAGTGAATGGTGCTCGTGTCTAGGGTTGGCATCCCACTGTTCCCTACAGGTTAATGTACAGTGGGTACGGAAAGTATTCAGGCCCCTTTAATTTTTTCACTCTTTGTTTCAATGCAGCCATTTGGTAAATTCAAAAATGTTAATTTTTTTCTCATTAATGTACACTCTGCACTCTATCTTGACTGAGAAAAAACAGAAATGTAGAAATTTTTGCAAATGTATTGCAAATGAATTTAAGGATCCTCTGCCATTCTTCCTTGCAGATCCTCTCCAGTTCCATCAGGTTGGATGGTGAACGTTGGTGGACAGCCATTTTTAGGTCTCTCCAGAGATGCTCAGTTGGGTTTAGGTCAGGGTTCTGGCTGGGCCAGTCAAGAATGGTCACAGAGTTGTTCTGAAGCCACGCCTTTGTTATTTTAGTTGTGTGCTTAGGGTCATTGTCTTCTTGGAAGGTGAACCTTTGGCCAAGTCTGAGGTACAGAGCACTCTGGAAGAGGTTTTCATCCAGGATATCTCTGTACATGGCCGCATTCATGTTTCCTTCAATTGCAACCAGCCGTCCTGTTCCTTCAGCTGAAAAACACTCCCATAGCATGATGCTACCACCACCATGTTTCACTGTTGGGATTTTATTGGGCAGATGATGAGCAGTGCTTGGTTTTCTCCACACATACAGCTTAGAATTATCACCAAAAAAGTTCTATCTTCGTCTCATCAGACCAGAGAATCTTATTTCTCATAGTCTGGGAGTCCTTCATGTGTTTTTTTAGCAAACTCTATGTGGGCTTTCATATGTCTGGCACTGAGGACAGGCTTCCGTCAGGCCACTCTGCCATAAAGGTCCGAAGGATAGATGGCTGCAGTGATAGTTGACTTTCTGGAACTTTCTCCCATTTCCCTACTGCATCTGTGGAGCTCAGGCACAGTGATCTTGGGGTTCTTCTTTACCTCTCTCACCAAGACTCTTCTCCCATGATTGCTCAGGTTGGCTGGATGGCCAGGTCTAGGAAGACTTCTGGTAGTCCCAAACTTCTTCCATTTAAGGATTATGGAGGCCACTGTGCTCATAGGAACCTTGAGTACTGCAAAAATTCTTTTGTAACCTTGGCCAGATGGGTGCTTTACCACAATTCTGTCTCTGAGATCCTTGGCCAGTTCCTTTAACCTCATGATTCTCATTTGGGCTGACATACACTGTGAGGTCTTATATATACATGTGTGTGCCTTTACAAATCAAGTCCTATCAGTTAAATTACACAAAGTTGGGCTCCAATGAAGGAGTAGAACCATCTCAAGGAGGATCACAAGGAAATGGGCAGCATGTGACTTAAATATAAGTGTCTGAGGAAAGAGTCTGAATACTTATAACCATGTGATATTTCAGTTTTTCTTTTATAATAAATTTCTGTTTTATTTTCAGTCAAGATGGGGTGCAGAGTGTACATTGATCAGAAAAAAATGAACTTTTTTGAATTTACCAAATGGCTGCAATGAAACAAAGAGTGAAAAATTTAAAGGGGTCTGAATACTTTCCGTACCCACTGTAGTTCTTCCTACATATTGGACACTCCAACAAATAAATAATTAAATCACTCCCACAGTTTAAAAATTTGTGGACCTCGAATATCTACACTGTAATATTGCTCCTTAATTATTATCTATTGTAAATACAGTCAGAATTTGAACTCAGGGAGATTATGGCTTTCTATAAAACTAATCCCAAAAATGACAAGTTTGTTTTGCTTTATTGGCATATTTTCATTTCGATCAAGATATTTTCTTATAGATTCAATGCAGGTGAGGTATGTTCGAGAATAATTAAGCTAAATCCAACATTTCCTATTTGTAGTTAGGTAGTCAGAATATTAACCCCTTCATGACCCAGCCTATTTTGACCTTAAA
>VIAB01055535.1:0-12584 GCA_009801035.1 Oophaga pumilio | reverse complement strand
GCAGATCTGGCAGCTCCATGTCGCTTTTCAGAAAATGTTGACCAGTGAGGTTAAGCGCATTTGTCAGGCATGGCATGTATCTGAGCTCGCCTTGCCACAGAGCAGCCACCAGGTTCCAAACATTTTCACACACAACCATGCCTGGCTGTGGGTTCAGTGGTGTCAGCCACAGATCTGCCTTCTCTTTCAGAGCTGTCCGCAACTCTTCATCATTGTGCGTTTTGTCACCTAAACATATTAGCTTCAGCACAGCCTTTTGCCGCTTTGATGAGGCAGTGCTGCAGTGCTTCCAGCGTTTGACTGATGTGCTACTTTTGGAGATGGAGGCTGAAGAGGAGGAGAAGGAGGAGGAAGGAGGAGGACTGTGTGGGCAACCAAGATTTACATAGGGCCCGCAATACTAGGGATTGGGAGGACGTGCACCATACCAAGGTCGGAGTGGGTCCCGGCTTCCACTATGTTAATCCAGTGTGCCCTCAGTGACATGTACCATCCCTGACCACAAGCAATTGTCCACGTGTTTGTGGTTTGGATGAGTTTCCAAGTAACAGCATTGTGGAGGGCATGGGTAATGTTGTGAGACACTTGCCTGTGTAATGCCAGGACGGCACACTGTGAAAAATAGTCCTGCTTGTTCGTGGCCTTGGGGTGATCCTCGACTCTGCCCTATCTTTCAAGCTACATATCAAAGCCCTTGCCTCCTCTGGCCCACTACAACTCAAAAACATTTCCTGGATCCTTACATTCCAAGAAACTTCACAAATATTTGTGCACGCCATCATGATCTCCCGCCTCGACTAGTGAAACCTTATACTCTCTGGCCTCCCCTCTAGCACTTTTGCACCACTCAAATCTATCCTAAACCCTGCTGCCAGAGTAATACAACTATCCCTCCGTTATTCTCCAGCCTCTCTTCTCTGCCAGGCCCTTCACTGCCTTCCTATTGCCCATAGGCTACAGTTCAAAAGCATAACTATGACATACAAAGCCTTCCAGATACTGTCTCCTCCATACATTTGTGACATCGTCTGCCAATGTCCGACTGGCTCATGACTTATTCAACGCTAACCCAGTGTGCTTGTCCCTGCCCACAAGCACTTGTCCACGTGTCCGTGGTTAGGTGAACTTTCCCTGTAACAGCATTGTTGAGGACCAGGGTAATGTTGTGGGACACGTGCTTGCTTGTGTAATGTTGTTACGGCAGACCGGGAGAAATAGTGGTGGGTGGGTACCAAGTACCTTTCTACGGTCACGGCAATCAGGTTGCGGAAAGCTTCCATCTTCCACGAGCCTAAAATGCAACATTTCCATAGCAAACAGACGAGAAATGTGTGAATTTAGTCCTGTGACGTTTTCTGCGTATTTCCGCTTGCGTTCCAAGGATGGGACAACTGAACGCTGCGTTGGGACAAGGACGTGGATGTGATTCTTAATGGTACTAGTTGAATTGGTGTGCAACTACAGATGCAGGGCAGGAGGCATCTTTGCATGCACCATGGACAGGAGATTGGCTTGCACGCACAACAGCGGAAGACGCAGTGGCATCATCCGCAGACTCTGTTCATGGAGCCTGGTGTTCAACCAACAAAGTTGGGTGCATTGCTGCCATGTGCCTGATCATGCTGGTGGTAGTAAGGCTGGTAGTTTTGCTACCCCTGATGATGTGGGCATGGCCGGTGGTGCAAATGGCCTTTTTGGGATTATCGGCAGAGTCTTTAAAAAATAACAAGAATGTTAGGGAGACATTCATTGTCTTCCTCTCCCACACCACCTCCTCACCTCGACACCTGTCTTTCGGTGTTCCCCAAGGCTCTGTTCTAGGACCCCTACTCTTCTCCATCTACACCTTCGGCCTGGGACAGCTGATGTAATGGTATGGTTTGCAATATCATCACTACGCCGATGACACGCAAATCTACCTATCTGTACCTGACATTACCAACTTACTGACCAAAATCACACATCTTCCCACTATATCATCCTTCTTTTCTGCTTGCTTTCAAAAAGTGGACATGGAGAAATCATCTTTCAAGCATCTCACGCTGAGTAGACATGAGAGCTGTGTATGTATCATTAGGTACCACTTTAGTAAGAGGGTAACTTAGCCCTAGAGGAAATGATTTTCGAGACATTCACAGCCTTTTTTGCACACTTTGTGCAGCTGTGATCTTCATCTTCTTGGTGTGGATGTGGTAAATTTCAAAGTCATCATCAATACTATCATCGTCCATATCTTGTAGAGGAAATCTGGTGTTTCCAAGGGTCGTGGATATGTGCGTTTAGTGGCATTCCTTTAACAGTGTTCGTTACACTATGACAAATAATTTTCAACTGCAACATTTGGATCTTATTGGTAATATGTATGGGTAAAGATGAAGAAGCTTGTGCCACGGGTGTGTTTATAGTTTCGGATGGGGCACTCCTCTATAAACTTAGTTTTTCACGAGCATCTATCAGTTTGTTTGGTTTTCCTCCGACATTGATCTGCTTTCTGTAATTCAGCATCTCACAAACATGTTGCTCTTTGCCCTTTATACAGATATGTGCGTGTTTGGCAACATATTTTGGATGGGCATTTCTTAGGCCGAGTCTCATAAGTGCATCTGTTACACCGATCTGTCGAGCATGAAACTGATTCTGGTAATTGATGGTGGCTAAACGACGAATCATTGTAGGCTGTATCCTGGCTCTCATATCTCCCATAGCCACTGCTGTTATTACTCATGTACTTTCCCATTCCTGTCATCACCATGCCCCTTTTCCTGATCACTTCATTCAATGATTCATCTGCCATATTTCTACTAAAAACCTGCACCTTCCCAGCAGCAACTGTGTAGGAAACCACGTTACAGTTTTGAAAGATGTTTATGATGCCCCTAAAACAAAATTTAGACACTATGTTGACATCTACCCCCAGGGGAAAATGTTTGCCAACAGTGTATGGACATTCAAGTCTAGGAGACCAGCTTCTTTAAATAGAGCATAGTTTTTCATCAGGCCTTCCTCCACAGCTCATCGTCCACTGCCACTAGATCACCAGGGTTAACGTATTCTGTTCTGCTACAGCCAGTGTCGGATTCCTAACAAGGGTGGGTGGTTATGCTGGGCGTAAAATACTTGTTATGGAAAAGGCTGAGGTGTACCCCACAGGGTAAAATGTTTGCAAGCCCATACACTTAGTGTATGGGCATTCCAAGTCTAGGAGACTCGCTCCTTTTTAATGGGATACTTTTTTTTATAAGGCCCTCCTCCGTGTTTCTTCCAAGGGGGATTGGGGTTATTGCAGTGCATATGACTTGGTAGCAGGGCAAGCCTTGCAGTCAATGCATAAGAAAACAGAATGGGAGTACAAAATGAATAATGTGAAGTGGATTTTCCTGGGCCAATCCAGTACCTTGGTTCAAAGGCTTATTGGGGTGCATACGACTTGGTAGCAGGGCAGGCCTTGTATTCAATGAAACATTTTTTATGAAAGCCATCCTTGACATCTCATGAAAGGTATATTGGGGTGCGTCATAATTCTTGGCAGCCCATCCACTCACTGCCTAGGCTATAACAGTTTCGGAGACCCACTTTTTAATAACGGCCTTTTAAGCAGATTAATGCTGCCTGATGCCCCTGTAAAAATAGGCTTTGTGACTTTAAGAGTCCCTCCGACATAAATGAAACAAGATATGTCTGCTTATGTGTCACACACAACATGGCCAGCTAGGGTTGGTAAATGTTACAATGACATTTCCCAGTGAATTGATTTGTTTTGGTTGAAATCAATGTTAAAGTTGAAAAACGCTTCAAAAACGCTGCGTCTGAACATAGCCCAAGTGGTGGAGGAACATTTTGGTCTGGGGTTAATTATTTTGCCTTATATCCAAGTCATTAACCTGGAAAGGATGTACTTTAACATATATTTTCCAGCAAAATCCGTTTTGTTTTTGTATGTTGTTTGGTGCTCCGGTAAAAATGGCTTGAAACTCTGACAACATTGTTTACAGCTGTAAACTAGGAGTCAAGAATCCTTCTTGGGGCAATCCCCATGATCTCTCCTTGTCATTTGAGCAGTGTTTCCATCATTTTCAGACTTTTTAGACCTTAAAATGACCCCAGGGGTGATCGCATTAAAAATGCTTGGGTCTTCCATAGACTTACATTTGGCTCATTGTTCGGTTCAAGTACCCATGTATTCCAATTTGCTCAACCCAAACAACGAGCATCCAAGCATTTTAGAGCTCGCCCATCACTACAAAGCATATTAGCTTCAGCACAGCCTGTTGCCGCTTGGCTGAGGCAGTGCTGCAGTGCTTCCAGCTTGTGACTGAAGAGATGGAGGCTGAAGGTGGGGGAGGTGATGCAGGAGCTGTAGACTGTGGAGGCTACCACAATGGACGAATGGCCTGCAATCCTCGGCGTCAGTGTTCCATCACAAGTTCCCACTGGGTCATGGCTTCCAATCCGCTAACTCAGTGTGCCGTTAGAGAGATGTACCGTTCCTGCACACTAGCACTTGTCCACGTGTCTGTGGTTTGTTGGACATTCCCAGTAAAAGCATTGTTGAGGGCATGGGTAATATTGTGGGACACGTGATTGTGTAATGCCGGGATGGCACACCAGAGAAATAGTGGCGGCTGGGGACAGAGTACCTTGGGACGGCCTCCGCCATCAGGTTGTGGAATGCTTCCATCTCCATGAGCCTTAAAGGAAACATTTCGAGCGTAATCAAATGAGTAATGTGTGAATTTAGTACTGTGGCCTGTGGGGCGTTGGCTGCGTATTTCCGCTTGCATTCCAATGACTGGGGTATGGACAGCAGAAGGCTGCGCTGGGACATGAACGTGAACGTGCCTGATGATGGTGCTAGTTGACTGTGGGCAATGACAGATGCAGGGCAAGAGGCATCTTTGCATGCACTGTGGATAGGGGATTCACTTGCATGTAAAACTGTGGAAGGAGCAGTGGTGTCACCCGTAGACACTGTTCCTTGAGCCTGTGGTTCGGCCCACAAAGTTGGGTACTTTGCTGCCATGTGCCTGATCATGCTGGTGGTGGTCAGGCTGGAAGTATTTCTACCCCTGCTGATGTGGGCATCTCAGGTGGTGCAAATGGCCTGTTTGAAGTTTTTGGTAGAGTCTTTAAAAAACAACCAGACTTTCTTTAGTATTTTTGTATTCAGTACAAATAGGGTGTGGCCTCCTTTCTACTGAGCTGTGCAGTTCACATATAGTCCCTATTAAGCTGGGTGTCCGTTTGGGACCTGGAGAATCTCTGCCACTAATGGTTACACCTTGCCGTGGTGGGACAACTTTATGCTTTTTTGATCAAAACAGTGTTTACTAAGTACCCTATGTTAATTATTTAATGCACTTGCTATTTTAATTATTTATTTTCATTAGGGTATATGCACACATTGTTGGTTTTGTTTGCTTTTATGGCCAGTGTGAACATGCTTTTACATCATGCATGTCATTCAAGTCAATTCCAGTTCAGTTTTTTGTTTTTCACATTGTAAAATATGTGACCTATATTTTATTTTTTTTTACAGCAAAATACTGTCACTAACTAGGGTAATACACAGCAAACACAGATCACTGTAGGCCTGAAATGTCACAATTTGTAGCCTACTGATAGAGATACCACACTGTAAAATATGTGGCCGGTATTTTTATTTTTTTACAGCAAAATGCTGTCAAGAACTAGGATAACACATAGCAAAAACCGTTGATTGAAGGCCTGAAATTCCACAATTTGTAGCCTCCTGATAGATGAGGCATGTTACGGAGATACCACACTGGTGGCCTGTATTTTTTTTTTTTACATCAAAATGATGTCAAGAACTAGGGTAACACATAGCAAAAATAGTTGAATGGAAGCTTGAAATGCCACAATTTGTAGCCCACTGATAGATGAGTTGTGTGACGAAGATACTACACTGTAAAATATGTGGACTGTATTTTTATTTTTTTTACAGCAAAATAGTGTATAGAACTAGGATAACACCCAGCAAAAACAGTTGAATGGAGGCCTGAAATGCCACAATTTGTAGCCTAATGATAGATGAGGCATGTGATGGAGATACCACACTGTAAAATATGTGGCATGTATTTTTATTTTTGTACAGCAAAATACAGTCAAGAACTAGAGTAACACACAGCAAAAACAGTTGTATGGAGGCCTGAAAAGCCACAGTTTGTAGCCAACAGATAGATGAGGTGTGTGACGGAGATATCACACTGTCAAATATGTGGCCTGCATTTTATTTTTTTTACAGCAAAATACTGTCAAGAACTAGGGCAACACATAGGGAAAACAGTTGAATTGAAGCCTGAAATGCCACAATTTGTAGCCTAATGATAGATGAGGCATGTGATGGAGATACCACACTGTTAAATATGTGGCCTGTATTTTTATATTTTACAGCAAAAACAGTTGTATGGAGGCCTGAAAAGCCACAGTTTGTAGCCGACAGATAGATGAGGTGTGTGACGGAGATATCACACTGTCAAATATGTGGCCTGCATTTTATTTTATTTTTTAAAGCAAAGCACCTTCAAGAACTAGGGTAACACACAGCAAAAACAGTTGTTTAGAGTCCTGAAATGCCACAATTTTTTGCCCTCAGATAGATGAGGCATGTGACGGAGATACCACACTGTAAAATATGTGGCCTGTATTTTTATATTTTACAGCAAAATACTGTCAAGAACTAGGGAAACACACAGCAAAAACAGTTGAATGGAGGCCTGAAATGCCACAATTTGTAGCCTACTGACAGATGAGGCATGTGACGGAGATACCACATTGTAAAATATATGGCCTGTATTTTTATTTTTTTTACAGCAAAATACTGTCAAGAACTAGGGCAACACATAGCAAAAACAGTTGAATTGAAGCCTGAAATGCCACAATTTGTAGCCTAATGATAGATGAGGCATGTGATGGAGATACCACACTGTTAAATATGTGGCCTGTATTTTTATTTTTTTACAGCAAAATACTGTCAAGAACTAGGGTAACACACAGCAAAAATAGTTGTGTGGAGGCCTGAAATGCCAGTCTGTAGCCCACAGATAGATGAGTCGAAGATATCATACTATAAAATATGTGGCCTGCATTTTAGTTTCTTTTAAAGCAAAATACCTTCAAGAACTAGGGTAACACACAGCAAAAACAGTTGTCTAGAGGCCTCAAATGCTACAATTTTTAGCCCTCAGATAGATAAGGCATGTGACGGAGATAGCACACTGTAAAATATATGGCCTGCATTTTTATTTTTTTACAGCAAAATACTATCAAGAACTACGGTAACACACAGCAAAAACAGTTGAATGGAGGCTTGGAATGCACACAATTTGTATCCCACAGATAGCTTAGGCATGTGGTGGAGATACTACACTGTAAAATATGTGGCCTGTATTTTTATTTTTTTACAAGAAAATAGTGTCACTAACTAGGGTAACAAACAGGAAAAACAGTTGAATGGAGGCCTGAAATGCAACATTTTGCAGCCCACTGATAAATGAGGCATGTGACGGAGATACCACACTGTAAAATATGTGGCCTTTATTTTTATTTTTTTTACAGCTAAATAGTGTATAGAACTAGTGTAACACACATCAAAAACAGTTGAATGAAAGCCTGAAATGCCAACATTTTTAGCCCACAGACAGATGAGGCGCGTGACGGAGATACCACACTGTAAAATATGTGGCCTGTATTTTATTTTTTTTACAGGTAAGTAGTGTATATAACTTGGGTAAAACACAGCAAAAACAGTTGAATGGAGGCCTGAAATGCCACAATTTGTAGCCCACAGATAGATGAGGCGTGTGGGCGGAGAAACCACACTGTAAAATATGTGGCCTGTATTTTTAATTTTTTTACAGCTAAATAGTGCATAGATCTAGGGTAAGACACAGCAAAAACAGTTGAATGTAGGCCTGAAATGCCACAATTTTTAGCCCTCAGATAGATGAGGCGTGTGGGCGGAGAAACCACACTGTAAAATATGTGGCCTGTATTTTTTTTTTTTGGCCAGCAAAATTGTGCCAATAAATAGGCTAAGACACAACAAAAAAATTCTATGGAGGCCTGAAATCGCACAATTTTTAGCACAATGATATGCGATCCATGTGGCAAACAAAATCCAGTGTAAAATATCTGCCCTGTAGCTAAATATATTTTTGTCAGCTAAATTTTTTTTGGGCAGCAAAATGGTGTCTAGAAATTGTATAAGACATTCCAAAAAATTTTTACAGTACCACAAAAATGGCAGAATTTGATGCGCACTCAGATGCGATGGCTGGGACGGGCAAACCTGCTTAAAATAGCTGGATTTTCATGCTTTACTATGAAACGGATCTGGCTGTATTCTTCAGTGTCAACAAGCAAATGGAGAAATAAAGGGGGCTCTGGATTGCTTTGAAATAAAATAATCAGGATTAAGATGCAAAAAAAAAATATTTCTGGCAACTGATACCTGGGGCTAAGTATATACAGTCAATATATGTACTAGGCAGCAGCAGACAGTAATGGAATAGACCCTCTTGATGAATGCATTGAAGTATGCCACATAAAATGTCTGCCTGCTACTGATATCTATATACCCACATACAGTGCCTGCATGCCTTGCACTGATATGTATATACCCACATACATTCCCTGTCTACCTAGCACTGCAATCTATATACCCCGTAATTAGTCCTTAGAAGGACTGTTGATTAGCTGAATTTGTGTATTCTATTATGGTATACCCACACTAACTTATAAACCCCCAAATCTGACCCTATTTCGGCAGCAGCTCTCCCTGCACTTGTTGATTCCGTAGCAGAATGTGACGAGCATTGCAGCGTCAGGTCTCTTGTAGACCTGATGATGCTGTGCAGCCAGCCAATCACTGTAATACCACAACCAAGATGGCTGCAGCATAATAGTGCGTGGCAGACAATCCCTTCATGTTGTTTGGCGATCTAAAGAGCACCAAACATGCAGGGTGTGGACCAGAACTCACGCTGAACTATCCTGGAAATGCTCAGCGCATGCCAAGTACCGCGAGTACAGCGATGCTGATGCGATTACCAAGCATTACCGAGTATGCTCGCTCATCACTACTGAGCTCTTTCAGAGTGACCATGGGCCTCTTTGCTGCTTTTCTAATTATTGCTCTCCTTGCTTGGGATGTCAGTTTAGGTGGATGGCAATGTTGGGAGATTTGCAGTTGTGCTATACTTCCTCTTCCACTTTTGGATGATGGATTGAACAGTGCTCGGTAGCTGTTCAGAGCTTTGAATATTTTTTTATAACCTAATCTTGCTTTACTCTAACCTACAGCTTTATCCCTAACCTGGGTACTGTGTTTCTTGGTTTTCATGATACTGTTTGATCCCTAATGTTCACAAACAAACCTCTGAGGTCTTCAAAGAAAAGCTGTAATAATATTGAGAGTGAATTATAAGCAGGTGGACTCAGTTCACTAATTAAGTTACTTCTGAAGACAATTGGTACTCAGGATTTTAGTTAGGGGTGTAAGACTACAGGCGGCTGAATACAAATGCATGTCACAATTTTCAGGTGTTCATTTTTAAAATAATTCAAAAGCCATGTATATATTTTTTTACATTTCACAAATACTTGCTACTTTGTGTTGGTATATCACATAAAATCTCAATAACATACATTTAAAGGTGCTTCTCACAAAATTAGATTATCATCAAAAAGTTCATTTATCTCAGTTCTGCAATACAAAAAGTGAAGCTCATATATTATATATATATACGTCATTACAAACAGAGTGATCTATTTCAAGTGTTTATTTCTGTTTATGTTGATGATTATGGCTTACAGCCAATGAAAACCCAAAAGTCATTATCTCAGTAAATTAGAATACTTTATGACACCAGCTTGAAAAATGATTTTAAAATCCGAAATGTTGGCCTACTGAAATGTATTTTCAGTAAATGGTATCAAAACTTGGTCGGGCTCCTTTTCCATCAGTTACAGCATCAATGCGACATGGCAGGGAGACGATCAGCCTTTGGCATTGCTGAGGTGTTATGGAAGCCCAGGTTGCTTTGATAGCAGCCTTCAGCTCATCTGCATTGTTGGGTCTGGTGTCTCTCATCTTCCCCTTGACAATAAACCATAGATTCTCTATGGGGTTAAGGTCAGGCGAGTTTGCTGGCCAATCAAGCACAGTGATACTGTTGTTTTCAAACCAGGTATTGGTACTTTTGGCAGTGTGAACACATGCTAAGTCCTACTGGAGAATGAAATGTCCATCTCCAAAAAGCTTGTTGGCAGAGGGAAGCATGAAATGCTCTAAAATTTCCTGGGAGACTGCAGATGACATGACTCAAACCATCATTGATTGTGGAAACTTCACACGAGACCTCAACAGCTTGGATTATGTGCCTCTCCAGTCTACCTCCAGACTCTGGGACCTTGATTTCCAAATGAAATACAACATTTATTTTCCTCTAAAACAACACCTTGGACCACTGAGCAACAGTCCAGTTCTTTATCTCATTGGCTCAGATAAGACGCTTTTAGCATTGTCTATTGGTCATGAGTGGCTTGACACAAGGAATCCGACACTTGTAGCCGATGTTCTGTATACGTCTGTGTGTAGCAGCTCTTGAAGCAATGACTCCAGCAGCAGTCCACTCATTGTGAATCTCCCCCTAATTTTTGAATGGCATTTTCTTAACAATCCTTTCAAGGCTGCAGTTATCCCGTTTTCTTGCGCACTTTTTTCTACTACACTTTTCCTTCCACTCAACTCTCCATTAATATGTTTGTATACAGCACTCTGTGAACAGCCAGCTTCTTTAGTAATGACCTTTTGTGGCTTACCCTCCTTATGGAGTGTGTCAATGACTACTTTCTGGACATCTGTCAAGAGAGCAGTCTGCCCCATGATTGTGGAGAGAACAGAAACAGACTAAGGGACCTTTTTAAATGCTTAGGAAGTCTTTGTAGGTGTCTTGTTAATTATTCTAATTTACTGAGATAATGACTTTTGGGTTTTCATTGCATGTAAGTCATAATCATCAACAGAAATAAACACTTGAAATAGATCACTCTGTTTGAAATGACTATATGAGTTTCACTTTTTGCATTGAAGAACTGAAATAAATTAACTTTTTGATGGTATTCTAATTTTGTGAGAAGCACCTGTAAGATTGTAGCTGTAATGTGAAAAAATGTGGAAAAGTTCATGGGATATAAATATTTTTTCAAGGCACTGTTGGTATTGTACAGGTACCACCTAACATCTTCACCAGCCTTGACATGGCAATTGCAGCTGGGGGAGATAGACAGCACTTGAGCAAAATTATATAAATCCCTTACAATACCTTCAATGGTTCCATTATTTAAAAATTTAAGTTGCATAGTACTAGCTCTGGCTGCTCCAAAGTAACCTCTTGATGAAAAAACGTGAAATTTAAAAGGAAATTAGGAATTAAATTGGATTTTAAAAGTCAGGTTGGATGATTAGACTTGCTGGATTCAAGATTAACAATATTAGAAACAAAATGTTTATATTCATCTCTATTCTCAAACATGTGGCTTTTGTATACAATGAAGAAAATAATTACTTGAATCCTTGCCGATTTTGTAAGTTTGCTCACTGACAAAGACATGAACAGTCTATAATTTTAAGAGTATGTTAATTTTAACATTGAGAGTTAGAATATCAAAAATAAAATCCAGAAAATCACATTGAGCAAATTATATAAATTTTTTTGCATTTTAGCATATAGATTATAATTAATATACAACTGTGAACTACGCTTACTTTCATACGATATGATTTATAGAGCACCTGAAATAGCAGCTTTGTACTTCAAGTAATGTGACAATAAGAATATTGCAGTACTGGTGAATAAAAAGGGGACAGATGACAGCTCTGAATATAACTATAGTTCTGTAATATTTTATAAATTAAGCTTTTTTAAGAACAAAGAAGCTAACATCAAGTAAGATATTCACTCATGTGTCAATGAGATGGCTGTCTAAATATGCCCTAGATGGAACCAAAGCACTATGAATAAAAGCACAAAAAAAAATTAATTAACAACGATGGCTTTATAAGGAAAATACATTTTCCCATGAAAGATGTCAAACTGTCATACGTGTCTGGTGACTTCAATTGATGAAATGATACTGACTTTGCAGAAGTTATGCTCCTTTTTAAAGTGCACTTAAGGTGAAGTCTATAAGGGAGACTAAGGAAAATCAGTTAGCCAACTTTCTGCAAATATTCCAAAAATATGGACAGATAGCAAAACATTGTGCTAGTCTTAATCCCTCTCAACTTTTAAGAGAAGTCTGTAACCAGACATTTTAGTAGTTTTTTTTTTATTATTTAGTGACTGCTGCTGTTTACGAGATTACAGTGGGGAAAATAAGTATTTGATACACTGTCAATTTTGCAAATTTTCAAATCTACAAAGAATGGAGAGGTCTGTAGTTTTTATCGTGGGTACACTTCAACTGTGCGAGCCAGAATCTAAAAATTAAAACCAGAAAATCACATTGTATGATTTCTAAATAATGAAATTGCATTTTACTGCATGAAATAAGTATTTGAT
>VIAB01055534.1:1718-12585 GCA_009801035.1 Oophaga pumilio | reverse complement strand
TCCACGGGATTGAATCTATCCCCTCCCTGTTACAGGCTGAGATCCATGCCATGTCCGAATATATTGAAGAGAACCTTGCCAGGGGACTTAACTGTAAATCTTACTCCCTGGCTGGAGTGGGTTTCTTGTTTGTGAAGAAGGATTGTTCTCTATGACCCCGCATTGATTATAGCGGTTTCAACCAAATTACGATAAAGAATAAATATCCTCTACCTCTCATCTCCAAGCTATTTGATAGCCTTAAAGGTTCCAGAGTCTTCACAAAACTCAACCTACCAGGAGTGTAAAATCTGATTTGAACTTGCCAGGAAGACACCCGCCATTACAAACATTGCGTTATGCAGCTTGGACTCTGTAAAGCCCCAGCAGCCTTCCAAGAACTGGTAAAAGACATCTTCTAGGGCCTCCTCTACACGTGTGGTAGTTTACCTTTATGACATCTTGGTGTTCTCCTCAATCTTCCAACATACAGGAGGGATGCTTGCCAGGTTCTTTAGAGGTTAAGGAGGAACTGCCTGTACGCCAAATATAAAAAATGGATCTTCAAGAAGACCTCTCTTCCGTGTCTGGGGTATATTGTCTTTGACACCGGCCTGAAAATGAATCCCTAGAAGGTATCCGCTGTCTTGAAGTGGCCCTGTACAGACGGTCTAAAGGCTATCCAGCGGTTTCTCGTGTTCACAAATTACTACTGTGTAGTTACGGGGGTCAGTGGGTGCTCCCGACTGCTGGGCTCATACCACTGAACGTCCACTCTCTTTCCCCGTGGGCAGAACACTACTCATAAACACAGGGTGAGGGTAAAACAGTGTGGCAATACTTTATTGAACCACAACACACAATAGCAAACAGAACAGTCCCAGCAAATACCAAAGATGGTTCAAATTACAGAGTCTCACCCTTCCGCTGACTCGCCGGGATTAGAGCTGCTTCCAGTGTCGCATACCCCCACCAGTGGCTCCCCACTTTTGGCGGGCCCCCACAGTGAGGAAGTAATGACAAGCTTAGGAAGCTAACAGAGAGCAGTGAGGTGTGTGGCCAGGTGAACCATTTGTCCCAACCTGGATTCTTTAAGATGTCTCTCGGGTTTCAGTGATGGTCAATTAAGCAGTACTGTGTTCTACCAACCGGGTCCGTGGTACCCTAAGCTGAGATCCTGGAGCGTCACACCGACCAGAAGAAAAAGTAGCATGTAACCTATTTTTAGATCTAACAAGTGTCCTTCAGTCTAGCATCACAGATAAGGGGAAGAATGGTGACAACCAAGTTGCCTTGTTTGAATATGTAATCTATTTGCATAGATTTTCCTCCCCTGTTTTAAAAATCAACAAACTATCTGGGCTAGACAATGTATAATTGGCATATCAGTAAACCTCACTATTCATCAAGGATAAGAGCACACTGTTATATCAAATATCAGCTTACAAGTCAATATTACAGGCTTACACAAAAAGTATTTTCTTGACCTACCAGAAATCTACATTTAAATCCAAAAGCCAACATACAGATAAAAAGTCAATTCTTCTTGGTTTGCTAAACATAGTTGTCTGGGTAATTAAGATATAATCTGGTTTCTTCACAACTACCACCAATTTATTCTGCATTTCTACCTTTCTGTCCTAACCTGCAAGGGAGCCAATCCTAAGGGGAGAAGCAGAAAACTCCTTTGTGCCTCTGAAGCAGGCCTTCTCCTTGGCTCCTGTGCTGCATTGTCCAAACAATAACAAGCAGTTCTTTCTGGAGGTGGATGCTTCCTCCTCCAGGGTCACTGCCATTTTTAGTCAGGAATCTTCATCCGATCACATGGTGACATGTGACTTCTTTCCAAGATCTTCTCTGCTCCTGAACACAATTACTCAATAGACGATTGAGAACGGCTAGCGATTAAGCTGGCTGTGGAGGAGTGGCGGAACTTGCTTGAAGGAGCAATGCACCATGTGGTTGTATACACTGACCACAAGAACCTTGCCTATCTGCAGTCTGCACAGCGACTGTCACTTAACCCTCATCAAGCCAGGTGGTCTTTGCTCTTTGCTCGCTTCAACTTCACTCTCCATTTTTGGCTGGCTGATTAAAAACGTCAAGGCGGATGCTCTCTCTAGTTCCTTCCTGGCTTCCGACCCAGAGGAGGAGCTTCAACACATCATCAAGCTCTTCAAAATTATTATGGTCGCTCCGTTGGATTTGTCTCTGCTCCCATCTGGAAAGACTTGCATTGCTGAATCTGACAAGAAGCAAGTGTAAGTTGGCTGGACATGCCGGACAAAATAAAATGGCACTCCTCATTTCCCAACATTATTGGTGTCCGCCCCTGCATAAAGATATTGCTGGTTTCATCTCTGCCTGTCCCTCTTGTGTCCAGAACAAAGCTCCAAAACAGCTTCCAACAGGTTGGCTACTACCTTTGCCTGTACCATTTGCTCCCTGGCAACGTATTGCAGTGGATTTTATCACTGATCTTCCAGTATCAGCCGGGTGTACCGTCATCTGGGTGGTTGTGGATCGCTTCTCCAAGATGGCCCATTTCACTCCACTTTCCAGTCTCCCGATTGCTTCAGTGCTTGCAGAGAAATTTAGGTTACATATCTTCCACTTCCATGGCCAAAAGCTCCAAGTCTCAGAGGCGTCCAGTTTACTTCTCACTTCTGGAGGGCCACCTGCAAATTACTAATGTCACTCTGGATTTACTATCCTCAGTCTAATGGCCAGGTAGAGCGGGTCAATCAGATCCTGACCAACTTCTTGCGGCACTTTGTCAATGCCCACCACAGTGACTGGGCCGAACTCCTACCTTGGGCCAAATTTTCTTACAACAATCATGTCAGTGAATCCTCTGCCAAATCTTCATTTTTTGTGGTGTACGGTCAACATCCCAATATTCTGTTCGCTGTTTCTATTACCACCGATATTCTTGCTGCTGAATCCCTCATCAAGGGTTTTTCTAAGGTTTGGGAGGACACCAAGTCCACATTATTGAAGTTCTCTGAACGTATGAAATAAAAAGCCGACAAGAGCTATTTGGATCCGCGTCTATTTTATCCTGGGGACAAGGTCCAGCTGTCATCTAAGTATATCTGTCTCAAGGTACCCTCCTATAAACTGGGTCCTCGCTTCATTGGTCTGTTCGAGGTTCTGAAGCAGATTAATCCAATAGCCTACAAGCTCAAACTCCCGACCTCTATGGATCCACAATTCTTTTCATGTGTCTCTCTTCAAACTCGTCGTCCTCAGTCTTTATTTTTTTATTTAGCTCCTTGTACCACTCCTGCTCCAGTCACCACTAAATATGTTTTTGAGGTAGAGAATATTCTAGCCAAGAGAGTAAGATAAAAAAAAAACCTTTTTCTTGGTGGATTGGAAGAGGTTTGCTCCTGAGGAAAGGTCCTGGTAGCCCAGGAAGAACATCCATGCCCCTCTCCTCCTGGAGAGATTTCTTATGGGCTTGAAAAAGGAGGGGGGGCAGAAAGAGGTGGTACTGTAGTTCCAGCATCTCTGCCTTCTGCCCCTCTCACCCAAAGGAGACGTTGACTTACTCACCACCGCAGCTCCCATCCCGCACTTCCTGCTCTGGCTGCTGATGTCCAGGGTGCATGCATAGTGTGCAGATCACTGGGCACTGTGCTTAGGACGGTCGCGTCCTCTTAAAGGGACAGTGCGCACCATCCTAAAGTGTCCCCAACCAATGGCTGGGTGAAACTCATTATATAAGGCACCTGATGGGAAGTGCTTGAGCAACGTTGAAAGTTTGTTCATAACACTCTTGTTAGTTCTCAGGTCCTCAAAAAAATGGTATCACTGAAAATGGCATCTTGTCTCGCAAAAAAAACAAGCTGCCATACTACTCTGTTAGTGGAGAAATAAAAAAGCTTATAGCTCTCAGAATAAAAGGATGCAAAAATTTTTTTTTATAAAATTGTGTTAAAGCAGCAAAACAAAAAAATTACATAAATCTGGTATCTCTGTTGTCATACAGACCCGAAGAATGAAATTGTCTTATCACTTATACCACATAAAAAGGTAAATAAAACCAATTTTTGACCTGCTGTTGATTTGTTTATTATGCCTCACAAAGATCACAGTAAGGCTCGGCACAAATTTATCCTGCGCTGAGCGCTTACATCAGGGTTTCTGTAAGGGCTTTAGAGTTGGAAAGCCAAACCAATGTCTCACCTTCTGACGCCTCATTTTCCCTGACTTTCAACTCCGACTCCACAGCACTGCCTCACTGCTGAGCATGAAGTGCAGCACAGATTCATCTCCACTACAAGCCTTGATACTTAGATCAGGAACAGAACAGACATTTATAGAATATTTTATAACGTTCCCAAATTATTATGAAAACATTTACAGCACATCCTGCACTGCATTGAACCCAATTTGTTATATATTTTAGGAGTCGGTCCATTTTATACTGACTTCAACAAAATGACTCCGACTCCACCGCCCTGGTTTCCATGTAGATTTCCTATAATTAAGTAGATGGAGGCACTATGGACATCTTCTGGCCTATGATCCTGTAGTGTCCGTCTTTATAGGCGTGCATAAAAGCGCTGTAGACCACAGTTTTGTGCACTTCTGAAAAGTAGGACAACGCTGAACAGAGGCCAGATGGAGTCCAGAGTACCTCTGCTGCCTCATTATAGTAAATGAATCATTCGGAGATTTAGATGGAAAACCCAATACAAGTGCTCAGCGTAGAGTGCAGGATAAAAGTCATCCAAAATGTAAAATGTTCTCAACAAAAGCTTCAAACCAATCCACTAAAAAAGCAAGTCCCCACTCAGGTCCATCATCTGTCAACATAAAATATAAGGGGCTTCCAGTCTACTGGTAGTACAAAGGCTCTGGAAAAGCCAAATCTCCCTCCCCCCCAGAAAAAAAAAGAAATCTAGGAAATTCTGTGCTCCTAAGATCCAAATGCCCCCCTCCCTTCTGAGCCCCACTATGACTAAACCACGTTTAGGGTCCACATGTTTGGCATTTCTGTAGCGATGAGAGCCCATGTAATTTACGGGGTCCTTGTCTCCAGAAACAAGGCATAATGTACGGTCACTACAAAGTAATGGTCACTACAATGGCAGATTTGCAATTTTCACTCGGCAACATCCACTGCCGTTTGTTTCTGGAAAACACCCATAGAGTCAAAGTAGTCACTACAACTGTAGATGAATTCCCAAAGGGGTGTAATTTCCAAAATGGGGTCACTTGAGAGGGGGATTCTGGTCTTCTGGTACTTATAGGATATGGAGTCCACATTCTAGTAAAATCTGTGCTCCAAGAGTCAAATAGCGCTCCATCCCTCCCGAGTCTCGCCGTATGGCTAAGCAGTAGTTTTCCACCACATAAGGGGTATTGACGTACTTAGGAGAAATTGCACAGCAAATTTTGGGTGCATTTTCTCCTGTTACCCCTGTGCAATTAAAAAATTAAAATTTAGGGCTAAAGTAACATTTTTGTGGGAAAAACTTAAATTTTAATTTTTTCCTTCCACGTTTCTTTAGTTCCTGTGAAGCACCTGAAGGGTTAATACATTTCTTTAATGTGATTTTGAGCAACTTGAGGAATGCAGTCTTTAGAATGGTGTCACATTTTGGGTACTTTCTGTCATATAAGCCCCCCAACGTCTCTTCAAATGTGATGTGGTCCCCTAAAAAAAAAAATGGTTTTGTAAATTTTGTTGGAAAATTGGGAAATCGCTGGTCAACTTTTAACCCTTCTAACTTCCTAACATAAAAAATTGTGTTTCAAAAATGATGCTGATGTAATGTAGACATGTGGGAAATGTTATTTAGTAACTATTTTGTGTGACAGAACTCTGGTTTAAAGGCATAAGAATTAAAAGTTTGAAAATTGCAACATTTTCACAAAATTTCCGATGTTTTCACAAATAAACTCAAAAAAATTGGACTTAACTTACCACTATCTTAAAGTACAATGTGTCATGAAAAAACATTCTCAGAATCACCGGGATCCGTCAATGCATTCCTGAGTTATCTCATAAAGTGCAAATTGTTTCTTAAGAGAGGAAGAGGACTAGAACTCTAGCGCCACCTATTGGATGTAGCAATTATAAAAGTCAATATCAACCCTCCAACGAGCCTTGTCACATGACTTAGGGTAAAAGTCAAAACCAGATCTCAATTTGCAGGCTCGACATTAACTTTTAGGATTGATCAGAGTTCCAATCAATTTGCATATTTCACAGAGGAGCATTGCAGCTTAAAAGTCTCCTCATCTCGGCATGCTTAACATATCACCTCATAAAGTGACAGTGGTCAGAATTGTAAAATTTGGCCTGGCCATGAAGGTGAAAAGAGGTGCTGGGGTTAATGATACTTTGGTCTGTACTATGCATGGAGGTGATATTCATCCGAATACTTGGTATGTGTAAAGGCTGTGAGGATCTGCTCACCCCACTTTCCAGCTCTGAAGCTAATGGATAAAAAGAATAATCTTTTTATCATTGCAAGAATTTGTCTTTTTTTTTTTGTTCCTTGAAATGCAAAATCGGGCATGGTGACAGCAGCCCCTCTTCTGCTTAGGTGCAGCCCCCTCCACCTGTAGATACCACATTACAATCACTGGTGGGGAGATGGTTATGAAAGGCGCGGAGTGCTGCTGGATTCCCCTGGCTCTACATCCAGTGGTTAGAACGCATTCAGCCGGAACAGAGAGAAAACAAGCAGAAAAACAGGGTCAGACGGAGGCATCCTTGAATTATCTGACTCCGTGCACACATCATTTCTTCAGGGAGGCAGCGGAGGGCTCGGACGCAGCTCATGTCTTTATTAGGAGCTAAAAAAATGGCTTCTGTCTGTAAATATATAGGATTATAAATATCAGGCCAAAGCTGTCTGTGTCTTCATACGGACAGCTTGAGGGAGGCGGGCAGCTGCTCGATACCAAGCTCATATAATGTTCCCGTTCTACTATGGGAATAAAATAAACATTTCTATTATCTGCCACTATGAATTATAGAGAGTACTCCAGAAAGATACAGTGTTGTGAAAAAAAGTGTTTGCCCCTTCCCTATTTTCTATTCTTTTGCATGTTTGTCACACTTAAATTTGTTTTGTTATCGGAAACATTTAAATATTAGACAAAGATAACGCAAGTAAACTCAAAATGCAGTTTATAAAAGAAATCCAAACCTACAGGGCCCTGTGTGAAGTGATTGCCCCCTAAACTTAATAACTGGTTGGGCAACCCTTAGAAGCAACGACTGCAATCAAGCATTTGTGATAACTGGCAATGAGTCTTTTACAATGATCTAGAGGAATTTTGGCCCACTCATTTTTGCATAATTGTTGTATTTCAGCCACACTGGAGGGTTTCCGAGCATGAACCGCCTTTTTAAGGTCATGCCACAGCATCTCAATCAGATTAAGATAAGGACAGAATTCATGGTTCCATTTCCAACAGCAAGTCTTCCAGGTCCTGAAGCAGCAAAACAGCCCCAGACCATCACACTACCGCCACCATATTTTACTGTTGGTTTGATATTCCTTTTCTGAAATCCTGTGACTTCTACGCCAGATGTAATGGGACATACACCTTGCAAAAAATTCAACTTTTGTCTCGTCACTCCACAGAGTATTCTCTCAAAAGTCTTGGTGATCATTAAGGTGTTTTCTGATAAAACGGAGACGAGCCTTCATGTTCTTATTGCCCAGTAGTGTTTTTTGACTTGGAACTCTGCCATGCAGGCAGTTTTTGCCCAGTGCCTTTCTTATGGTGGAGTAATGAACACTGACCCTAACTGAGGCAAGTGAGGCCTGCAGTTCTTTGGATGTTGTTGTGGGGTCTTTTGTGACCTTTTGGATCAGTCGACGCTGTGCTCTTTGGGTAATTTTGGTTGCCAGCCACTCCTACGAAGGTTCATCACTTTTCCATTTTTTGCAATTTGTGGATAATGGCTCTCACTGTGGTCCGCTGGAGTCCCAAAGCTTTAGAAGTGGCTTTAGCACCTTTTCCAGACTGACAGATCTCAGTTACTTTGTTTTCGTTTGTTCCACAATTTTGTTGGATCACATCATGATGTCTATCTTTTATGGATCATTTGGTCTACTTCACTTTATCAGGCACATCCTTTTTAAGTGATTTCTTGATGGAAAACATGTGTCAGTAATCAGGCCTGGATGTGGCTAGGTAAATTAAACTCAGCTTCCCAAAGATGTGATAAACCAGTTAATTTATGTTTTAAGGGGATGGGGCAATCACTTTTTCACATAGGGCCCTATAGGTTTGGATTTATTTTTCTTTTAATAATTAAGACCTTTATTTAAAACCTGCATTTTGTATTTACTTTTGTTATCTTTGTCTAATATCTACATTTGTTTGGTGATCTGAACCATTTAAGTGTGACAAACATGCAAAAGTTTAGGAAATCAGGAAGGGGGCAAACACTTTTTCACACCACTGTAGCTACGTTTACCATTCTTATGTAGATCACTACCAAATACTTAAAGCGAACCTGTCAGCTGGATTGTGCTAAGTAACCAAAGGCATTGTCATGTTGCTGCTGTTATACTGATTAAAATAATACCTGGGGTGAAGAAATCCTACTTGTGGTTCTTGTGTAATCAGTGTTAGAGGTTTTTAGTTAATGAGAAGTCCGTGCCCCGAGGTGGGACTGTAGGCAGTCTTATCTTCCTGCTTTAAGCCCCAGAAACCAAGAGGAGACCTACCCACTTGCCACTCAGATGCACAAACATGTTCCTCATCATTGAGACAGAGAGGCAGACAATTTGTGCTTTGGGGTGGCCTGTGGGCAGGTCTTCTCTTGGTTTCTCTCGTTTAGAGCAGGAAGATCAGACAGTCCTGCCCGGAGCATGAGCATATCATTAACTGAAAACTTGTAACACTGATTACACAAGAACCACAAGACGGATTTCTTCACCCCAGGTATTATTTTAATCAATGTAACACTGACAACATGACAATGCCTATAGTTTACTTAAAGCAAATCTGTCTGCAGGATTTTGCTAAGAGAATTGTCCTATAGAAACTTGGTGGTGATAAATGTATGATTATTAGAGGTCTGACAGCTGAGACCACACCAATCACAAAAGCAGGGGTCCCAAAGTCGCCTGTGTGAATAGAGCAGTAATGTGCATCAATGCATGTGCACTGTGGTGCTCACGGACACTCCCATAGAAGTGGTCAACACCCAGTTGTCAATGTATTTTAACATTTACAGAAGGAATAACAGGAACGGCACAGTGCAGAATTCTAAGAACAGAATTGGTAGAACAAAAAGTGGCTGCAAGACAGGTCCACTCTAAGCCACCCCAAAAATAAACTTTGCTTCTGCCATCACAAATATTATCTGCAAAGCTAATTTTACACAAAGAAACTTGATTAATTTTGACTAATCAGCCAATCACTTCCTGATATGAACCATTGTTGGTGATATCGAGTCAAATCATGCAGTACATTTCCTGTATTGTTGCTTTAAAACAGACATATCAAATGTATTACTGTACCATTATTTAAGATGTGAATTTTAGGACTATATATTCCTCCATCTCTTTTAAACATCGGATATCAAAGAATCAAGGACATTTGTATTACGGAGACTGGCAGATTTGCCTTTTTTCCTGTACATTAACATAATTTCCATCATGACCCATTTTACCCAATAGATAAACCTGCTCCTATATTCAATGCCGCAGCCAAGGCCGACTTCACTTAGTAATGTTAATATATGTATGCCGTCTAGCTCAGGCAACATACAGAAGCCATTCAGACATTTTATTAGGAGATTTTGATGGATGAGCCATAAAACGCGCAGTGAAGGTCTCTATTGTGGCTGCTCTTGAGATGTTTTTCTCATTCATGAGCATTAATACTTTCACATATCCTCGGTTACAGACCTTGCTCTGAATTTGTGTACCTCACGTTTTTAGGTTTATTGTTCCATAATAAACAGGCTTTCTTCCAGATGGACGAAAACTGCAGCATTCATCGAAGAACCAGAAAACCAACAGAATAATGTCTACAGTACACACATAAACTAACAAATATAAAAATAAATATCAGATACAATGAAGCAGTATGTATGCACAGAATATAGCACAATGAATAAAGTGTAAGGAATTACAATGTTCTCCAACTTGTCACATTCCAAATGTTGGAAAAACTACAAGCCAGAGCATGCCCTAGGTGTTTTTTTAGCATTTTTTTTCTGTAGCAAAACCTGAACTCTTGGTAGAAAAGCAGCATCAAAAACACAGGTTTTGGTGCTTTTTTTTAATGTTTTTTGTCTTTTTTTTTCCAAGATCTCAATGTTCAACTTTGCTTCAACCACAGAAGCATTAACACATTGAATTATAAAATACCATAATAAACTCTATTAAATAGACATACAAGGTCAAATTAGACATACTACAATACAAAATAAAGAGAAAAGAGGAGACATGCAGGTAAACTGAGGGAAGGCTGTAGGTCTCGCTTTACTTCCCCTTTGATAAAGCGAGCATGCGAAACACGCGTCAGGGGTCGTAGGAAGGCTGTATATGGTCCGGACTTATAACGGGTAAGCAGTTTTTATTTGAGCTTTACATATTTGGACAAAGCATAGATATACCATAGAACTTTGTCAGATTTTTCACTCCGTTATTGTATCTGTGCAGCCTTGTTAATACTCCAATGTGAATACGTGCTCTTTCTGCTTGCCCTAGTCTAATATTGGACCTAGAGCCGTCCCTTAGTTTACCTGCATGTCTCCTCCTTTCCCTTTATTTTGTATTGTAGTGTGTCTAATTTGACCTTGTATGTCTGTTTAATAAAGTTTATTATGGTATTTTATAATTCAGTGGTATTTTCGTTACTCCTCCTTTCTTGCGTTATTTATGATTTTGTCAGG
>VIAB01055533.1:0-12585 GCA_009801035.1 Oophaga pumilio | reverse complement strand
GTAACAGCAGTCACAGTGCCACAGTGTAACCAAGACACCAGTGTCACCATATTAATAACAGTAGTCACAGTGCCTCCATAATCGTACCCGTAGCCACAGTGCCACCTGTTACAGTAATAATTATATATGGTCTGTAATCCTGAAGACGGCTTCATCCTATAGAGAGAATTGTGTTGTCTACAGCAGAACATTTGGAGAAGATGCAGCTGAATTCTTAATTCTTCCCCCTGGATCCTAAACAGTTTAAAAGCTTTATTACAAGCGGAGTGGGTCCTGGGAGAGGACTTCTCACCCTCCTCCCTGCGCCATCCTATAACCTGAGCACATGGCTCCCGCTCGCCATCATTCACCATGCATCAGCGCGCAGCTTTCTCCATTCTCCACACTGTAATTCAATTGTAAGAGCCCCTATATCAGCTCCCCAAGGCTACCTGCAGTGCTAGCGCTGACCTGAAACACACACATCCACAGCATCTCTCCAACACTCGCTCCCACAGATTTCTTCATCACACCTGTAGGTACAGATAAATGGCTTTACCCCAGCCCTCTCCGACCGCTGAATTGTCAAAATCCTTCTACATGTGCCATAATATTTTGTGATATTACGTGGGGCGGGCACTCCTCCTACATATAGCATGTCTATGGATTACATGGAGGGACACATACAGTATTTTAAGGGCCTTTAATGCTACATTTCACCTTTAGAGGGCGCTACAGGAAAAAAATACGCAGCTAATGAAAACTCCCCTCATGTTAAATGGGTTGTCTATAAGGGTACATCCTAAATCAACCATTACCTTATATTCGAGAAAACAGCGCCACTCTCGTCGATAGCCTGTGAGCGGTATTACAAGTTCACAAAAAGAGATAATTATAAATGGTGTTTTTTTTTGTTTGTTTTTTCCGCACACAGCGCCACTCCTGTCCATTTGTTGTGTCTGGTAATGCAGCTCAGTCCTAATTACAGGAATTAGTCTGACCTGCTATACCAGGCACTGCCTATAAATAAGAGTGGCACTGTTTCTCAGAAAAAAAACAAACTATAAAAAAAAAATCTGAATAAACCCTTCATAACAGAAACATTGTGTTATTTCCTAGATGTCATAGTCACAGATAAAGCTCTCCCGTGTCTCCTGCCCTGACCCACTTTCACAGTGCTTCCATATGGTTTCTACACATTACATAATACTGTGGCCCCAGGCCCTTCCACTTTATTCATTTCCTCTGCTTCTTAGAAAAATTTTGCCTGCAATTATGTCATAAAATGTAACGTTTAGAAGCTTCAATGTTTTATCGCTTTCATTGGTATGATTATCCCAGTAAAAGCAATTCCAAACTATCAGACAGTGCAAAAAAATAAAAGGGTAACTCCTCCCAAAATGCACATTTCTCCTATTGCGGTATTACATATACTCACCTACTCTTCGGTTATGTCCCAATGTTCTCCTCTGGTTCCTGCATTCAATCCTCTGGGAGCCGCAGCAGCCAACACAGGGCCAAAAACTAGACAGATTGCAAACTACAGGAACTAACACAGACAAGGATCTGCAGAATCTGGTCAGGGTTCTGAATCTGTTTAGGGGGGTCTGGTTAGGGTTCTGTATCTGTTTATGGGGTCTACTAGGGGTTCTGTATCTATTTAGAGTTGAGAGTCCTCAGTGGTTGATACCTTTTAATGGCTAACTGAAAAGATGGTAACAAATTGCAAGCTTTCGAGACTACTCAGGTCTCTTCATCAGGCTAGGACTAATACAAAATCTGAAGAATCACATATTTATACACAACAGGACACAGGAATAATGCAATAGGTAAGACAAGTGACGTGAAGCAGAATAGTCATTATGGCAGAGGGATGAGCATAAATGTTGGAACAGTTCATAGATAAGGAGTGTGAAAGTTTTATTGCCCTCTGATTGGGGTCTGGTAATGTTTTGTGATGTTCTCACAGGGTCTTTGGAGGGCAATAAAACTTTCACACTCCTTATCTATGAACTGTTCCAATATTTATGCTCATCCCTCTGCCATAATGACTATTCTGCTTCACGTCACTTGTCTTACGTATTGCATTTTTTCTGTGCTGTGTTGTGTATAAATATGTGATTCTTCAGATTTTGTTTTAGTCTTTGCCTGATGAAGAGACCTGAGTAGTCTTGAAAGCTTGCAATTTGTTACCATCTTTTCAGTTGCCCATTAAAAGGTATCAACCACTGAGGACTCTCAACTCTAAATATTTTTCTATCTACTGGCTAACACGGTACAAAGATATACATCTTTACTGTATCTGTTTAGTGTTTCTATTCAGGGGGCTAAGATTTGTATTACTTTGGTGTGGTTGATCTGGGGTCTGTATCAGGTTAAGGAGTCTGGTCAAGGGTATATATTACCTTAGGGTCTTTTCGAGGGTAACTGTCATGGGCTGTGGTGAGAAAGGCCAGTTGGTTTTTCAAGCCATCCTTCGGGGGCCGTACACTCTGGTCCCCAGAAATGTCCGGGGACATTGAAAAGGTCATCACAGGCCGTAAATGGTCCTTGGACCTGAGGTTCCTCACCCCTAGTCCAGGGGGTCTGTATTATTTCAAAGGGTCTGATCAGGAGTTTGTATCTGTTTAGAGCTCATGGTCTGGGGGTATTACTTCTGGTCTAAAGTCTGTAGCTGTCTCGGGGGTTTGTTTAGGGGATTGTATTTAAGGGGTCTGTATTACCTAAGGGGTCACATCTATTTAGAGGAGTCTGGTCATGGTTCTGTATCTGTTTAGAGGATCTGGTGTTTACATTTAGAGTTTAAGGTCTGTATTACTTTGATGTGGCTGGTCTGAGGGTCTGTATTGCTTTACGGGTTCTGATCTTGCATAATTTTCTGTTTAGGGTCTGTTTGGGGCTCTGTATTACTTTACAGGATCTGACCTATGGTCTGCTCTGAGGTTTGTACTTGTGGATTTATTTTTGGTCCAGGGTTTGTGTTAGTTTACGGGGTCTGGCCTATGGCGGTAAGTTAAACACATGACTCATACAAATGGATGGGGACAGAGTGTCAACAGTCAACGCCAACCATGTGACTTTCATAAGTGGTCTCTTCTTGTGTGGCAGAGGAGCTTATGGGCTCCTTTAGGCACCAGGACGCAGGGCCGACTGCTACCTCTGTGTCTGCTAGTGTGTTTTTAAACAGCCAGTGGGGGAATCTCTTCTCCCCTGTGGGTTGGGCTCAGTGGTCACAGCATTTCACATCCCATTATAGTGCGGCTCTATGGAGCAGAGCAGGTGTCAGACGGCAGATGTTCTCCAGCCAAGCCGTGGAGATTTAAAAAGATTATCACTAGTAACGACACGGCTAAAATCAGGGCTCAGATTAGATTTTTCTCTGACAATCGGCAGCTGTTCTATAAAGACATGGCCATAGACCAAGACTGACATCTTAATCCAATCAGTTGACGAGGTGCAGCATCCTGGAGGTGGAAGATATCATCACAGTACACTCTGTTCTGATGCAGAAAGGAAGGAAAGGAGCTACGTACATCCACCATTGCGACCCTTCATGCCCCTAGGTCCCGTGGGCTGGCTTCCTTTTACCCAAATTTGCCAACATTACTTCATACAATGCCACAATACCGTTTGAAGGGTTGGATATTGATTTATGGGGAAGCTACTGCCAAAAGGTGGCACTAGAGAGTAAACGTAATTTCTTCTTAAGGAGAGATTATTTGCATACTTTTGTTCCCAGATAGCATTGCCTGGTGTATAAGACTCCCTACACCAGCTGGCAGTCTTCACATACAGAAACATTACGCCCGTTTCCCTGTTGCAATACCAGTCACAATCCATAGACATTAGCGGCGCTCTTCCTGTGGAGAACATAAAGTACAACCCTAGTGATGTCATAATTACAAATTCAATATCTAGTTATATTACACATTATGAAAAGACTATTGTTTCTTCTCCTATTACCCCCTTTCCCTAGTTAGTATATTGTGCCGTAAAAACACATGTGTAAGCCTATCATCCAGTGTACATGGGTCGCGAGGGTGTCACGTCCCCCTGGAAGACCTGGAGTTAGACGGTCACGTCGTGTAATGAATCGCAGGTCTTCTTTAGCGATGGTGTGATCTGTGTCCTATAATAAATTGATTTGGTTTACTCTGGTGCTGAAGAGGTTCATGACCCTCTTTATGCTGGTCAGAAACATGCAGCTCTATTTCAGCTGCGTTTGATCTGGTCATTGCCTCTTCCTTTAAAACTGGCCAGACCTTCTTGTCCCTGCTGGTGAAAGAATTGTCTTCTTGTGCTGTGTGCTAAAGCTAAGTGGTTTGAAGTGGAGTTGTTGTAGTAGTGATCTGTGGTTTTCTGTAGCACGTGTGTTTATCTCCTGGTCCCTGTTCCCATGTAGTTTATTCCTCCCTGTCCCTATCCTCCTCCCTTTTGTTGGTTAATTCGTTTATGTATGATAGAGGTTTTCTGTTATCACTGTTTTGTCTTTGTGTCTTGTTTACCTTATATTTCTGTCCCACGCCTCAGGGGTGGTGGAGGAGACAGATCAGGGTTTAACAGGAGCATAGTAAGGTCGGAGACTTGGGCTTCTCTACCTTCAAGAGTACCCACGGGACGGGGATAGTTAGGGCCCCAGTTCCAGGGACAGTTTGAAGACCCCCTTCCTTACCGAAGTCTGTCACAGCGCGACAACATACAACTATATATACATTTTATCTGTTATACAGTGAACTGCCTCTCCATACTACAAAGACATGTTTTGAAGTCCCACGTTCTCATACAGTTGAGCAGACAGGAATGTTGTAGCACTTAGCATGTAGCAGTATTTTATTAGTTTCAGTCCATGTGATTTACTAGTCAACAACACACAGCACAGTTGGTCTTACATCCACCAAAGTCTGAACCCATCATGGACCCTAGGCAGTAAATCGGCTGCACCTCACATGCCTCAATTGAATTGTTGACAGTGGTTTATCTGGTGGTAAGTTCCTCCACCTTTTTAATATGAGGTCAACAGTTATCTCCACCAAGATTAGGACCCTGCTCCTCAAGTTCTTCAGCTGAAATGTTGACAGTGCTTCATCTTGGAGTTTAATTTCTCTACTTTCTCAATCTGCGGTTAGCAGATATCTCCAACATACTGTACAGTTAGTCTTAGGTGCACCAAGACTAGGACCCAAGATGAATCCTAGATGATCAACCAACTTCACTTTATGTCCCTCCATTGAATTGTTGGCAGTTCTTTATTTTGAAGTTGGGTTCCTCCACCTTCTCTTTGTGAGGTCAGCGGATATCTCAACCAAGATTAGGACCCATCCTGGAACTCTAGACAGTCATACAGCTGCACCTTATGTCCCTCACTTGAATTCTTAACAGTGCTTCATATTGGAGTGGATTCCTCCACCCTCTCAATGTGAGGTCAGCACATATCTCCAACACACAGCACAATTAGTATTACATACACCAAGATTAGGACCCATCATGGACTCTACACAGTCAACCAGCTGCATCTCATGTCCCTCACTTGAATTGTTGGTAGTGCTTCATCTGGGGACAGTTTCCTCCATCCTCTCAATGTGAGGTCAGCAGATATCTCCAACACACAGCAAGGTTGGTCCACCGAGATTGTAATCCATCATGGATCCTAGACAGTCAACTGGCTGCTCCTCAGTTGAATTTTTGGTAGTGCGTCATCTTGCGGTTAAGTCCCTCCACCTTCTCAATGTGAGGTCATCAGATATCTCCATTGGTGACCACTTTATGTAAGAAATAAAAATCAATTCCTTGCATGTCCTCATGCACTGTGTGGATTTTTAACTCCTCATTTTCCATTCAAATCACGGAGGAAGGAAAAGCAATATTTCAGGACCTTCACGGGGTGTCTCTTTCCATCTATTAGCGATGCTCCTTCCATTTTTTAAGCGGTGAGACTCAGCTTCTTCCATTTAACTTAATCAAGGAGACACCGATTACAAGACAGAGATGTGGCCGCACAGATGGGACACCCCGCTGGGCAACTTTATCATAACAATCTCTAAGACCTTTCATTGCTGATGTATTCTGTCCCATAGAGTCAAGAGCAAAAAGCTGAAGGAGATAGAATGCAGAAGCTTCACCCTTAAGGTACTGTCACACTAAGCGATCGCACCAGCGATCACGACAACGACACGACCTGGCGAGATCGTTGGTGCGATCGCTATATGGTCGCTAGTTAGCTTCCAAACAGGAAGATCTCTTAAACGACACATCAGCGATCTGTATAACGACCTCGGCGGTCGTTAGGACGTGTCACACAGCATGTATTGTTAAAGATCCCAACCTCGATAGGCGTGATTGAGCGCAACCTTTTCCACACCCCTCAGCACAGATTGGTGGTCACTGTATGTCATATGTCACAGCTCTCGCTTAGTGATTGGACGTCCGCGTCATAAAAGACGACACAAGTGGTTCATATGAATTTCCAGCATCGTTCCATACTGCGTCCTGCTAGCCTTCTGCTTTGCAGCTACTGCGATCCAGTCTGTGACGCTATTGCGTTTGCCCCGGATTCATTTTTTTCAGGATCCCAAAAATGTCGTATAAATGGCAAAGATGAAGCGCTGTAGCGACTCTGACAGGATCGCAAAACCCCACACACGATAGTATCCTCGCAACAACGCACAAAGGACTAGATGTTGTGGCCACCAATCGGAGCTGAGGGGCGTTTAAAACCTAGTCCCGCCTGCGCCGCTGACATGAGTCGCCAACGAGGTCGCTCGTCATTCATAAAGGGTGTCAAACTCAGCGATTCAGGCTCACCAGCGGGACGCCAATGATCAAAAAACGGTCCAGAACGTTCGTGCACGATCAGCGACATCGCATCCGGGGCCACATCGCTGCTACATGTCACACACAGCGACGTCGCTGACGATGTCGCTGCTGCGTCATAAAATCGCTGTCGCTTAAGCGATCTCGCCTAGTGTGACAGTACCTTTAAGAAAGGACATACTTTCCTCCTTCGAATGTCATTTGAGGTCAAGACAAGGGAGGGCGGGGATCTATCATCTGCCAATATCCTAGTATTAGATATAGGTGGCGTTGTAATCCTGGAAATCACCTAATGACGCAATGATTAGCTCACTTTGACCTGTGAAAGTTCATCCAGTTTAGGAACAGTCACTAGAAAGACGAGGGCAGACAGCCAAAGAAGGATCTTTTTTTAACCAGAGGACAAAAAAAGCAGAAGAGAATTTGAGAATCCCCAGTGGAGAGCAGGAAATGGCTTCATGGCCGGATGGATGGATTTCCGTATGCTGAGCCATCGCAAACAAGCGACACTTGTGTGATGGGAAAGCCCAATATTTAAATATGGCTTTTTTTTTACATAGCAAAAAAGGGCAAAAATATGACAATTATGATTTGAAGATGGCAAATCAGTTTCCAATCTCCCAAAATAGGAGATTAAGCATGTGCCACTTGTGTGCGCTTCCCCCTTCTGTGTGTATGCCAGGGGTCCCCTGCCATAAGTTGCGGGCAGAGTCTCTTGCCATAAGCTGAGCCTAAACCCTGTCCTATCCGACCGACCTTCTGAAAAATAACAGCCAGAGGGTTTGAAGTGAGTTGCAACATCTGGAAATAAGTAGGCGTTAATATGTGCTGTGATCGAACAACATCTCGAAGCTGCATGTACAACAAAAAAAGCTACCAGGAAGCCCTTGGCCCTTAAATGTTTGGCTTAAATAAGGTGCCAATGGACTTTATAAAGAGTTACTGGATTGATCCTGGAAGGAATCAATGGGATCTTGCTATCATCTTTCTATTCCAGGTCTGGTTACTAATTCTTTACAATGGGTGGACATTACATGAACGTGGATGTAGTAATGAGCATTGTATCATCCAGGATTATCTGACAGTCTCTGCCGTTGGCTGAAGACCCGTCCTGGTAGAGCCCTACGCCTCCGCCACTTCTAAACCCCATATTACAACGGCGCTGTCAGCCACTCAGATCAGATCAGTCATGCTTCTGGCTGCTGGAAGAGTCGGCCCCTTGTGCACAAAGACATGCGAGCTACAAATTATCTTTAAAGGAGAAGCCAGTGTTCCAGCCAGTCTGACAATATTTTATGGCTTCATTAACTGTCCTGCTGTGTTATCAGTCCCATCCTCCAGACCTTTCCCTGCCAGTAAATATATCCTTCTGAAGGTGAAAACCTCTGCTTACTATTCATCTTCCAGATAGAGGTCGCAGAATGTTCACCTGTCCATTTAATATCACCCAACTATTTGTCAATCCCCCGTTTCAGCAAGCACAACTCCTACTTCAATGTAAAATTACCTAAAAAAATTCACTCAAACTTAGTGTTTTATTCATTTCTGGTTTGGTCACAACATCTTCGTGGCAGAAATTGGAAAGCAAAGTTCTTAAAAATAGAAAACAATGCAGATCTTTTGTGAACTAAAAGGTAAGAGGAGTTTCAAAATTTGGCTTCCCCTCTTCCAATGTCATTGCACCATGGCCAATGAATCAATAGTCACCGTTTTGTCATTCAAGTGATGGAAATGGGAGCAGAACATTCGACAGGACCTCCCGTTCTATGGAAGGAGTGAAATTTGATCCAATGGAACTTTACAAAAATCTCTGAAACCTTGATCAACAAGTGAGCTTTTTTGGGATGTTCCTGGGTTGAGGCTTTTTTATATGTTGGTAACTATGATTGGGTCATTGGTGGTTGCTCTTCTATTCTAAAAGGGATGGGAGGGCAAAGAACAAACACCAGTCCCACCTTTTAAAGAGGTTGGCCGTATTTTGATTTTTGTTATGGTGCTCCTACTAAATAGTATAGATTAGAAGCAAAGATGTGAAAATTTAGGCTGATAGATATTGTCGGTTTACCACGACAGAGATGAGCCAGGAGACCACAGCATCTGATTCCTCCTACTCCTGCGCTGAATAGAAACACTTCACCTTCTTAATAAACAGTGTACATTTCTTTAGGCAGTGCAGGAGTTAATCTGCTCTGTTGAAAGCTCTTTTAGCGTTAAAGCTCTCAGCTGTGCACTGTTACACACTCCCATCCTCTATATAATCTGGATCCTGACTAACACACATTGTCAGAGCTAGCTTATGCTGCATGGCTAGGATAGGTGTTAGTGGTTATTTGAGTAGTCGGTTGGTGGATTTACCTGTGACAGTTGCTTGGTTTTGTGAGTGTAATAATTCCCTTTTGTTTTTCTACTTTTGTTTAACCCCATCCTCCACTCTCCAATGCATTCCTCTGTTATATGTGAGTGTATATTTGTATGTTTGGCATTTTCTGTTACCCCTGTTCGTGTTACATTGTTAGTCTGGTTGGTGTACTACGGTGCACTACTACTTCCCTCTTCCCTGGGTGGAAGAAGGGTACAGACTTCGAGCAGATTCAGGAATTAAGGCAAGGTACGTGGCCTCGGCATCTTCACCTTCAGAAGTAACCTGGAGAACAGGGCGAGCTAGCGCACCCCTAGCATTAGGGTCAGGGAAGGAGCTCGTGGTCCCGGGTCACCCGACAAGAGTTGTGACAGATATAATGCTGAATAGCAGAATCTCTTTATTTTTGTGGCACCCCCTTTTCTCGTTACCTACCAAAAAAAAATACTAATATGACATATCCCTTGGTAAGTTCTCTTCTCAAAGATCCATGAAGGTTTTTGTACATGGTAACATGAAGTATCCCTCAGGGCTGCAAAGCAAAATACGGAACATCACTGGAGAAAAAATAATTAGAGCACGGAAATGTAATTACGGAGGAGAGTAATATTTTCACTCGCTTTGCTGCAGCTGTTATCAGACATCCGAGCTCTTGATTATGTCTAATTCCTCCCAAATGGTCTTGATTCAAAGCACAAAATGCTCGCCTGTTAACGGAGCAGACACACAGCAGATACAAGAGGAGAAAAAGGTGTCGGTTATCAGGTGGCTCAGCCATGAAATCTTCCATGGATTTCAGAAGATCGAGTCCCAAGATCTTCAGGTCTTTATGAACAATGATCCACCACTGGAAAGAATTAGTTCAGGTGTCTGAGATAAAAGCAGAGACACTGGAGCATGAAACAGTTGAGCTATAAACCGAAAGTCTACATGACAATTTCAGTTCTAGATGGTTGGGTTGCGTCATCTCAATCTCAAGATCAAAGGTTGAAAGATTCAAATTGTGAGTTAAGAAAAGTGAGATAGGCAGTCACATTAAGATTTAACAGTGAACAAATGAACAGTCAGTGTTTGAAGTTGATGTGTTGGAAGCAGGAGAAATGGGCAAAAGTAAAGATCTGACTGTAATAAAGGCCAAATTCTGATAGCTGGATGACTGGAGCATCTGAACAACAGTAGGTCTTGTGGGGTGTGCCAGGTCTACGGCAGGTCTTGTGAGGCGTTACCGGTAAAGGGCTTTTCTTATTGGATGTTTCCAGTACATGGCAGGTCTTGTGGAGTGTTCCCGGTATATGGCAGACCTTGCAGAGTGTTCCTAATATAAGCCAGGTCTTATTGAATGTTCCCAGGATATTTCAGGGCTTGTGGGGTGTTCCTTGTGTATAGTGATTCTTATGGAGTGTTCTTTGTATACGCAAAGTTTTGTGGGGTCTTTTTGGTGATTAGTGGTATTAATGCTATGGCTGAAAAATGTATTCTCCTATTCATACCAAATCATGCTCACACTAGAGGTAACCATGCTATAATATAAATCTAAACAGATGATGATCCTTTTTGCCAATCTGTTATAATTTATGAAAAAAAAAAATTATTACAAAGCAACAGAATATTTGTGTCCACGGAGCAAGGTTGTGATGTTTCATAATGATGTTCCTGGAGGTCCATTTACACCTCACTCTGACACTAGAGTCACTTTTCTATTGAACTATATTACAATATGTCTGTTTTCATCTGGCAATACAATAACTAGTCAACCATTTTTGATCAATTTAACATTAAAGGGGGGAGGATTAAACACATTCAAAGCTGGAAAATGCACTTTATTGATGTCCTGTTAAGACAGAGAGCTCATCTTGGACAGATGGGTGATAACAGAGCCACAGTCTATTAATTTACTAGGAAGATGTGACATCACTAAGAAAATAATCATATTCATGAGGATGCAGCCTATCAGTTCACTTGGATCTGGTGACATCATCGAGACGTTATGTCTTATAGGATGCAGTCTATCACTTGGATCTACTATCATCTCCAAGACATGTCATATCCATGAGGATGCAGTCTGTCACTTGATTCCAGTGACATCTCCAAGACATGTCATATCCATGAAGATGCAGTCTACCACCTAGATCCAGTGACATCTCCGAGATACGTCATATCCAAGAGGATGCAGTCTATACCACCTGAATATAGTGACATCACAGAGACATATCATATTGATGAGGATGCCGTTTGTCACCTGGATCCAGTGACATTTCTGAGTTGTAATAATAATGGACTGCTCTGCTGCGTTCCTACACCTGAAGACAATAATAGCACTATGCGTGTCATGTGGTTTTACATGTAAGGTGAATAGTGATGTGCGTCTTATGTAATGTGTTATGGTAATGTACAGCATGTAAGTAAGGTAAAGTGTTAATGTGTAATGTGAGTAGGGCATAATGCAGGGTAAGCACAGGATTATATTAGGAATAAGATAAGTACTGTTTATATAGTAAGTGGTTTAGCAAAGGTATAGGACATAGGATAAGAACAATAGGTTTAATCTATAGAACATAGTTAATAATAGAACTAGCCTAGTGGGTGGGAACTAGCGTTAATAAAAGGTGGATACTTCCTGATAGTGGAGGAGATAGAGAAATGCAGCGACAAGTCCAAGTTCAAGTCCAGTGGGCTGCTAGGGTCAGCATGTACCTACCATTTGAGGTAGTGGGAAGCCATTCTGGAATCCTGAGCGTACTCTCCAGTAGCGCCCAGAGCCCAAGGTCTGTCATAAGGGCTGCCGGGCACATCATGTCCTTTTGTGTACAGGGGAAGGTAGACAGAGGTGCACCAAGACTGAAGGTAATGGATCCCGGGTGCACTGCCAAACGCAAAGGGAGATCCTGGGGTTAACAGAGCCAGTGGACAAGGGGATGCTCAAGGAGGAATGAATAGTAGGGCTGAACATGTGCTGTGCTAAAAAAGTAAGGAATGTGAATTGCTGTGCCCTATCCCACGTGTTACCACTTGATGCACTTGGAATGAGTAGTAACATTTGCGTGTTGCAATGAACTTGGTGTCCCCTGAGTTGTGTGCAGTGGCTTCTGAGGATAGAGGCCTGGAGACAGCGAAGGCCTGTGGTCTACAAGTCAGTGTGATGCACCCCACACCCTACAGCACACTGGGACTGGTACACTGTTTTTTTGCAAAGTGCCAGAGTGTAACCGGACAGCAACTCATCATGACTACCGCTCTCACGCACTTTACAGAGTCACGCCATATTTATAAGGTGCAGCCTATTACCTGGATCCGGTAACATCACCGAGACATGTCATGTCTATGAGGATACAGTCACCACCCGGATTCGGTGACATCACCGAGACATGTCATATCTATCAGGATGCAGTCTATCACCTGGATCCGATGACATCACCGAGACATGTCATATCTATGAG
>VIAB01055523.1:0-12591 GCA_009801035.1 Oophaga pumilio | reverse complement strand
ACACTGCCCACATAGTATATAACAAGAATATAACACATCCCACAAAGAATATAGCACAGCCCACATAGTATATTACGCAGTCCACATAGTATATAGCACAGCCCACATAGCATATAGCACAGCCGACATAGTATATAACACAGCCCACATAGTATATAGCACAGCAGACATACTATATCGCACAGCCACATAGTATATATCATACCCACATCGTATATTTCACAGCCCACATCATATATAGCAGAGCCCACATAGTATATTGCACAGCACACATAGCATATAACACAGCCAACATAGTATATACACAGCCCACATAGCATATAGCACAGCACACATAGTATATACACAGCCCATATGGTATGTAACACAGCCCACATAGTATATAGCACAGCCCACATAGCATATAGCACAGCCCACATAGTATATAACACAGCCCACATAGTATATATCACAGCACACATAGTATATAGCACAGCCACATAGTATATTGCACAGCCCACATAGTACATCGCATGGCAGACAAAGTATATAGCACAGCCACACAGTATATATCATAGCCACATAGTATATATCACAGCCCACATCGTATATAGCAGAGCCCACATAGTAAATTGCACAGCCCACATATTATATAGCACAGCCCACATAGTATATAACACAGCCCACATAGTTTATAACACAGCCCACATAGTATATAACACAGCCCACATAGTAGATAGCACAGCCCACATAGCATATAGCACAGCCGACATAGTATATAACACAGCCCACATAGTATATCGCACAGCACACATAGTATATAGCACAGCCACATAGTGTATAGCACAGACCACATAGTATATCGCACTGCCGACATAGTATATAGCACAGCCATATAGTATATATCATAGCCACATAGTATATATCACAGCCCACATCGTATATAGAAGAGCCCACATAGTATATTGCACAGCCCACATAGTATATAACACAGCCAACATAGTATATAACACAGCCCACATAGCATATAGCACAGCCCACATAGTATATACACAGCCCACATAGTATGTAACACAGCCCACATAGTATATCGCACAGCCCACATAGCATATAGCACAGCCCACATAGTATATTACACAGCCCACATAGTATATAGCACAGCACACATAGTATATAGCACAGCCACATAGTATATTGCACAGCCAACTTAGTATATATCAGAGCCCACATAGTATAGCACAGCCCACATAGTATATAACACAGCCACATATTGCATATCACAGCCCACAAAGTATATTGCACAGCCACATAGTATATAGCACAGCCACATAGTATATAGCAGAGCCCACATAGTATATAGCACAGCCAACATAGTATATAACACAGCCCAGATAGTATATTGCACAGCCCAGATAGTATATTGCACAGCCCACATAGTATATAGCACAGCACACATAGTATATATCACAGCCAAATAGTATATAGCACAGCCCACATAGTATTTACACAGCCCACATAGTGTATTGCACAGCCACATAGTATATAACATCCCACATAGTATATAAAACAGTCCACATAGTATTTAGCACAGCCCACATAGTATAAAACACAGCCCACATACTATATAGTACAGCCCACATAGTATATACACAGCCCATATAGTATATAACAAGTATATAACACATCCCGCATAGTAGATAGCACAGCCCACATAGCATATAATACAGCCCACATAGTATATACACAGCACACACAGTATAATGCACAGCCCACATAGTATATAGCACAGCCTACAAAGTATATACACAGCTCACGTAGTATATAGCACAGCACACATAGTATATTGCACAGCAGACATAGTATATAGCACAGCAACATAGTAAATATCACAGCCACATAGTATATAGCACAGCCCACATCGTATATAGCAGAGTGTTGTGAATGTGCTAGAGATGGTTTGTGAGCAGAGGCTCCCTCTGGTGGTTACAGACAGTACTGAACCTTTCAGTGAGGAGTGGCAATCTGGGATCACGGATTGGTCTGATATAAAGGAGGTTCCCTCCCATGATGGTTGCCGGTGATCAATTGTTCTTGTCTCAATTGTGGTTCCTGGTTCATTTGGAAGTTTGCTGGAGCCTTGCCTGCATCTCCTGCTTTCAGATAAGATATTTTTTGCTTTTCTTTTTGTGCTTGCTTTTTGCCTTGTTTTCTGCACTTTTGTGGAGGTCAGCCAGGTCCCCTCCTGGGGCCTGAGCTCCTCACAGTTTATCTGCAGCCACTGTTATTTGCTCATTTGCTTTTTCCTGTTTTTTCAGCGGCTGCGGCTTGGTTTTTGTTCACACTGAGATCTGATTTAGTGGGTGGCGAGATCATGTGATCTCAGTATTTTTGTAATCAGAATTGTTGGATTTTTGTAGGCTTTTCTGGGTTGCAGAAAGTAATCTCTCCTGTCCTATCTTATTTAGTCAGCTTGTGGCCCCAGCGTTTGCTCAGTCTATTTTCTGCCTATGTTTGTATTTTCATCTTGTCTAACCGCCATTATATGTTTGGGGTCTTCCTATTTTCTTTGGGGACCTGCTCCGGGGCAGATAGCTTTCATCTTTCTGCCTTTAGGTGTAGTTATCTCTCAGGCTGTGACGAGGCGCCTAGGATCAACGTAGGAACGCTCCACGGCTACCTCTAGTTGTGTCGTTAGTTTAGGAATCTGCAACCCATAAGTTACCAACATCTCAGGTGTTCGGCTGCCCTGCTGTTGTTCTTGTCCTCCTCAGCTACCGAAACATAACAGCAGAGCCCACATAGTATATAGCACAGCCCACATAGTATATAACACAGCCAACATAGTATATATTACAGCCCACATAGCATATAGCACAGCCCACATAGTATATTGCACAGCCCACATAGAATATAGCACAGCCACCTAGTATATTGCACAGCCATATAGTTTATAGCACAGCCCACATAGTATATTGCACAGCCACATAGTATATAGCACAGCCACATATTACAAAGTACAGCCCACAAAGTATATTGCACAGCCCCATAGTGTATTGCACAGCCCACATGGTATATTGCACAGCCCACATAGTATATATCACAGTCCACATAGTATGTAACACAGCCCACATAGTATATTACACAGCCCACACAGTATATAGCACAGCCCACACAGTATATAGCACAGCCTACATAGTACATTGCACAGCCCACATAGTATATTGCACAGCCCACATAGCATATAGCACAGCCCACATTGTATATTACACAGCCCACATAGTATATAACACAGCACACACAGTATAAAGCACAGCCCACATAGTATATAGCACAGCCTACATAGCATATACACAGCCCACATAGTATATAGCACAACCCACATAGTTTATAGCACAACACACATAGTATATTGCACAGCCACATAGTAGATAGCACAGCCACATATTACAAAGTACAGCCCACAAAGTATATTGCACAGCCACATAGTATATCGCACAGCCCACATAGTATATAGCACAGTCCACATAGTATATAACACAGCCCACATAGCATATAACACAGCCCACATAGTATATAACACAGCCCACACAGTATATATCACAGCCCACATAGTATTTTGCACAGCCCACATAACATTTATCACAGCCCACATTGTATATAAAACAGCCCACATTGTATATAACACAGCCCACATAGTATATATCACAGCTACATAGCATATAGCACAGCCCACATAGTATATAGCACAGCCACATAGTATATAACATAGCCCACATAGTATTTTGCACAGCCCACATAGTATAAAGCACAGTCCGAATAGTATATAACACAGCACATATAGTATATTGCACAGCCCACACAGTATATAGCACAGCCCACATAGCATCTAACAGCCCACATAGTTTATATTACAGCCACATAGTATATAGCACAGCCCACATAGTATATAGCACAGCAAACTTAGTGTATTGCACAGCCACATAGTATATAGCGCATCCCACAAAGTATATAGTGCAGCCCACATTGTACATTGCACAGCCCACAAAGCATACAGAACAGTCCACATAGTTTATCGCACAGCACACATAGTATATTACACAGCCCACATAGTATATAACACAGCCAACATAGTTAATAACACAGCCAACATAGTTTATAACACATCCCACATAGTATATAGCACAGCCCACATAGTATATAACAAAGCCCACATAGTATATTGCACAGCAGACATTGTATATTGCACAGCCACATAGTTTATATCACAGCCACATAGTATATAACACAGCCCACATAGTATATAGCAGAGCCCTCATAGTATGTACCATAGTATATTGCACAGCACACATAGTATATTGCACAGCACACATAGTCTACAGCACAGCAAACAAAGTATACCGCACAGCCCACATAGTATATAGCACTGCCCACATAGTATATAACACAGCCCACATAGTATATAACACTGCCCACATAGTATATAACAAGTATATAACACATCCCACATAGTATATACCACAGCCCACATAGTATATAACACAGCCCACATAGTATATAGCACAGCCCACATAGTATATAACACAGCCCACATAGTATATCGCACAGCAGACATACTATATAGCACAGCCACATAGTATATATCATAGCCACATAGTATATTTCACAGCCCACATCATATATAGCAGAGCCCACATAGTATATAGCACAGCACACAGAGCATATAACACAGCCAACATAGTATATAACACAGCCCATGTAGCATATAGCACAGCCCACATAGTATATACACAGCCCACATAGCATGTAACATAGCCCACATAGTATATATCACAGCCCACATAGCAGATAGCACAGCCCACATAGTGTATAACACAGCCCACATAGTATATAGCAGAGCCCACATAGTATATTGCACAGCCCACATAGTATATAGCAGAGCCCACATAGTATATTGCACAGCCCACATAGTATATATCACAGCCCACATAGTATATAACACAGCCCACATAGTTTATAACACAGCCCACATAGTATATAACACATCCCACATAGCATATAGCACAGCCCACATAGTATATAGCACAGCCCACATAGCATATAGCACAGCCGACATAATATATAACACAGCCCACATAATATATCACACAGCACACATAGTATATAGCACAGCCACATAGTATATAGCTCAGACCACATATTATATCGCACAGCAGACATAGCATAAAGCACAGCCACATAGTATATATCAAAGCCACATAGTATATATCACAGCCCACATAGTATATAACACAGCCAACATAGTAAATAACACAGCCCACATAGAAAATAGCACAGCCCACATAGTATATACACAGTCCACATAGTATGTAACACAGCCCACATAGTATATCGCACAGCCCACATAGCATATAGCTCAGCCCACATACTATATTGCACAGCACACATAGTCTACAGCAGAGCCCATTGTATACTTCACAGCCCACATAGTATTTAGCACAGCCCACATAGTATATTGCACAGCCCACATAGTATACATCACAGCCCACACAGCATATAGCACAGCCCACATAGTATATTGCACAGCCCACATAGTATATAACACAGCACACATAGTATACAGCACTGCCCACATAGTAAATAACACAGTCCACATAGTATATAACACTGCCCACATAGTATATAACAAGAATATAACACATCCCACATAGTATATAGCACAGCCCACATAGTATATAACACAGCCCATATAGTATATAGCACAGCCCACATAGCATATAGCACAGCCGACATAGTATATAACACAGCCCACATAGTATATAGCACAGCAGACATACTATATAGCACAGCCACATAGTATATATTATAGCCACATAGTATATTTCACAGCCCACATCGTATATTGCAGAGCCCACATAGTATATTGCACAGCACACATAGCATATAACACAGCCAACATAGTATATAACACAGCCCACATAGCATATAGCACAGCCCACATAGTATATACACAGCCCATATGGTATGTAACACAGCCCACATAGTATATAGCACAGCCCACATAGCATATAGCACAGCCCACATAGTATATTACACAGCCCACATAGTATATAGCACAGCACACATAGTATATTGCACAGCCCACATAGTACATTGCATGGCAGACAAAGTATATAGCACAGCCAACATAGTTTATAACACAGCCAACATAGTTTATAACACATCCCACATAGTATATAGCACAGCCCACATAGTATATAACACAGCCCACATAGTATATTGCACAGCAGACATAGTATATTGCACAGCTACATAGTTTATATCACAGCCACATAGTATATAACACAGCCCACATAGTATATAGCAGAGCCCACATATTATGTACCACAGCCCCCATAGTATATTGCACAGCACACATAGTCTACAGCACAGCAAACAAAGTACACCGCACAGCCCACATAGTATATAGCACAGCCCACATAGTATACAGCACAGCCCACATAGTATATAGCACAGTCCACATAGTATATAACACAGCCCACATAGTATATAGCACAGCACACATAGTATAATGCACAGTCCACATAGTATATAACACATCCCACATAGTATATATCACAGCCACATATTATATTGCACAGCCCAAATAGTATATAGCACAGCACACATAGTATATTGCACAGCCCACATAGTATATCGCACAGTCACATAGTATATTGCACAGCCCACATAGTACATAGCAGAGCACACATAGTATATTGCACAGCCACAGAGTATATAGCATAGCCCATAGTATATAGCACAGCCAACATAGTATATTGCACAGCACACAGTCTACAGCACAGCCCACTAAGAATACCGCACAGCTACATAGTATATAACACAGCCCACATAGTATATTTCACAGCCCACATAGCATATAGCACAGCACACATAGTATATAGCACAGTACACATAGTATATGACACAGCCCACATAGTATATAACACAGTCCACATAGCATATAACACATCCCGCATAGTATATAGCACAGCCACAGAGTATATAGCACAGCCACAGATTACATAGCACAGCCCACAAAGTATATTGCACAGCCACATAGTATATATCACAGCCCACATAGTATATTGCACAGCACACATAGTATATTGCACAGCCACATAGTATATAGCACAGCCACGTAGTATATATCAAAGCAGACATAGTATATATCATAGCCCACATAGTATATAGTTCAGCCCACATAGTATATTGCACAGCCCACATAGTATATTGCACAGCCCACATAGTATATTGCACAGCACACATAGTATACAGCACTGCCCACATAGTATACAGCACAGCCCTCATAGTATAGAGCACGACCCACATAGTATATTGCACAGCCCACATAATATATTGCACAGCCCACATAGTATATAACACAGCCCACATAGTATATAACACAGCCCACAGAGTATATAACACAGCCCACATAGTATAGAGCACAGCCCACATAGTATATAGCACAGCACACATAGTATATTGCACAGCCACATAGTATATTGCACAGCACACATAGTATAAAGCACAGCCACATTGCATATATCAGAGCCCACATAGTATATTGCACAGCCCACATAGTATATAGCACAGCCCACATAGTATATAACACAGCCAACATAGTATATAACACAGCCCACATTGTATATAGCACATCCCACAAAGTATATATCACAGCATACATAGTATATTGCACAGCCTACATAGTATATAGCACAGCCCACATAGTATATTGCACAGCCGATATAGTATATTACACAGCCACATAGTATATTGCAGAGCCCACATAGTATATAACACAGCCCATATAGCATATATCACAGCCCACATAGTATATAGCACAGCACCGATAGTATATAGCACAGCCCACATAGTATATAACATCGCCACCTAGTATATAGCACATCCCACATATTATATAGCACAGCCCACATAGTATATAACACAGCCCACATGGTATATAGCACAGCCCACATAGTATATGTCACAGCCACATAGTATATAGCACAGCCACATAGTATATATCACAGCCCACATAGTAGATAGCACAGCCCACATAGTGTATAGCACAGCCCTCATAGTATATAGCTCAGCCCACATCTCCCCCCCAGAATGGCCCCACTGTCCAGTACTCACTGATATATATATAAAAAACAATCCTCACCTCTCCTCATGCCCACGCTGTTCCCGGCTCCTGTCTTAGCAGCTGCACTGCCTGGCATACAGTGAGTGCGCGATGACGTTATCTCGCACCCGCAGTGTCAGGCAGAGGGGAATGATGGGAGAGGGAGCATCAGCAGACGCTCTCTCATCCATCATTGCTTTGAACTGTAACGGCAGACATCGGTATAGTTTAATGCAGCAGTGGCGGGGGGTGTCGGTGCTGGCTGCAGGTGGGCCCCCCTGCCTCACAGGGGCCCCATAGCGGCTGCGTGATGTGCCACTAGCTGGGGGCCCCTGGGGGAATGGGGGCCCTAGGCAGCTTCCTGGTCTGCTTGCCCCTAATGCTGGTTCTGGCTCTACTTATACCAGAACCTGGGCGCAAGTTGTGTTTGTTACCTGTGGGAAAGTTGACAACCACTTGGGCCTTATCCTCTATATCTGCGTGTAAATACTTCCAGTCACCAAGTAAAAGTTTGGTTGTTTATATGAACCTTGAGTCCCCTGGATTGATTGTTTTCCTGGTTCCAGAAGAGGGATTCCGGGAGACAGAAGAGTTCTAGGAGCCAAAAGTAAGTGGGAAGTGCCACATACACACAGCAGCACAAGTGAAAACATTTTGTCTGTAGGGTGCTTCAGCGAGTGGTAACAGAAGCTCGCCCATGACTACCTCGCTTGGGCATCTTACATATGCATGCAACACAAAAACGTGATTTAAAAATAAGTCATTTTCTCATGACCACTTCCTAATAAAACCATTTGAGGGTCATCTTGTTAGGGCTCACTTGGTGAGTTGAATTCATTAAGCTACAGGTCAGGGAGGACAATAGGCGTAGCAGCCACGTAGAACACCATTGACCAGGACCTCAGGCAAACAAGTGTTCAGGGTACACCAAAAGCCACAAAGCCATGAGTGATACAGGAGCTAAAGATGTACATAGAGTCAAAGAATTTCAACAGCCTAGAAAGGGACCATGGCTTTTGGCCCCCCCGGCTCAAAACATCTGCCCCCAGCCACCCAAGAAAAGGCGCATCTGTTAGATGCGCCAATTCCGGCACTTAGCCTCTCTCTTCCCACTGCCATGTAGAGGTGGCATATGGGGTAATAAGGGGTTAATGTCACCTTTGCATTGTAAGGTGACATTAAGCCTGGTTAATAATGGAGAGGTGTCAATAAGACACCTCTCCATTATTAATCCAATAGTATGAAAGGGTTAAAAAGCACACACATTAAGAATAAAGTCATTTAATGAAATAATTAAACACACAGGTTTTCCATCTTTATTAAACTCCCAATCCAAGCGAAGCCCTCGTTCTCCTGTAAAAAATACAAAATAAAAAAGCAACAATATCCCATACATGTCCGCCATACAGTCAAGTCCCACGCCGCAATCCAAATCAAGGGGTTAAATAGATTACAACCGGGAGCGGTGCTAATGCTACCGGCCCGGCTGTAAACCACTGTGGAATGAAGAATAAGCTGTCTGCGCAGCTTCCCCGTCTGACCGGATATGAACTCTGTAGCGTGGGAAAGTTTCTGAACATTTTCCCACAGTGCCGAGTTCACCTCAGGTCAGACGGGGCTGCTGCGCAGCCTCAGTGACATCAGCCGTAGTCATATTCTATGACTAAGGGGTACGGCCAGAAACGCATACGAATGCTACATGATTTTACAATTTGTCTGGACTCATTTTTTTAAAAGAATGAAATAAAGAAGGATTTTTTTTATTGAAATTCAGCTTGCTGATCCAATTGTTTTTTCTAATTTATCCGATGGTCAAATGGAATCCGGATCCTAACTGCAGCATCAGAGGCTATCTATCATACAACACACGGTGAGGCACTATTCCCTTTCTTTTGTTGGTTTTTCTCATACATATCTATACCATGTGTATACATGTATTCTATTTTATTTTAACCTGTCAGTGTGATTTTACAGTATAGCGCATTGAATTGACGGCTTTTCTAAGTACACCGGTGCGTATTTCTCGCAAGTCACATGCATGGTCTGTGTGTAATCCGTTTTTTCTCGCACCCATAGACTTACATTGGCGATTCTCGGCCGATATACGGTGCAAATCGCAGCATGTTGCGATTTCACTCGCACAAATAATACGGACGAGAAAAAAATGAATGATGGGAGCTGCCTCATAGATTAACATTGGTCTGAGTGCAATGCGATTTTTTCTCGCATAGCACTGGTCCGCATTCTACGGTAGTGTGACTCCGGCCTAAAAGTGTAAAAATGTAGAATTTCAGTCTGCAGCTTACAGCAGAGTCATGCGCCCAGAGCCTTTACAGGTTGTACAGTGCCGCAGTATGGAAGCGGCCATACAATACAAGAAACTGAATATATACAGCAACCATGGCTGTTCCTGGGAAAGAAAGTCTCCATATATTTAAAATATGATGGAATATAATGTTTCTCTGTACACCTCTGTTAGAAATCAAAGGCGTCCTGTAAAGGCTACCATCGGTGGTTTTCCATACTAAAGAGAGCCAAAACTTGGCTGAGGTTATTTGCTTTGGGTCTGACAATTACCTTACACTCTCATCCATCTCATTTGTGATTTAGTTGTTGGTAAATTAAAATCATTCCATCCTTGTTTTAATGGTATCAATGTCCATTTTCACAGTGGTGTGGGCGGGGTTATACAGAGTTCATGAATATGGAGGACTACCTAGCAGCAGGCTTACTAGTCCTCTTGTGATAATCTCCTGCTGATAAAACAGTGATTGTATCAAAACTACAGCAAGCAGCCCAGTAAGTGACACATCGCCGGAATCAGGGTCTCTGTCTCTACAATATGCAGCTCTCAGATTATGTGGCAAAAATCCAGTAACAGATTCCCTTTAATACCAGTACATTACCATGTAGGGTTGATCTCTGTGGGTTGCCATACTTCCACAGATAGTTAATAAAGCTCACATACATATCCTGCACACAAAAAAGACAGCAATGTATATATTTGCCAAATACTTCTGATTATACCATGTAGGATCAGACAACAATTATGTTCTTCTGTCTCCAGTTATCCTTTAATAAACCACTCAGTCTTTGCCTACCAATTCATAGCAAGAGGAAAACGTTAAGGTGCACGATAAACACAATTAAGCTTACTAGTGAAAGTTTCCATGTGCTGACGTAAGTGTAAAATAAATAAATTATAATCCTTTTTTAATCTTTACAATCTCCCTCCAATGACTTCCCAGATCTGCAGCTACTATGTTTAGCACAGAATCGGTAGCATTTAAAGGGCCCCGTGCAACATATTACAGTAGCCTGGAGACAGGAGAAGTTACAATAGGTGGGACAGTTTATGTGTGACAAAGTGGATCATCAGGCATGCACCTGTCATGTGCTGCGTGTCACATCCCTACCCCCATAAGCAGTGGCCCCGAGGGAGAGGGGGAGTATAAGGGACACCTGCAAGTCACCAGGTGCTCTGCAATAAACTTACATTGAGAACAAACACTTTGCTTGGTAAGAATAATGCACAATGTCTTTCTTTTAACTACTTCTATGCTGAAAGATGCACTCAAAAAGATTATTTTTGGTCATGCATTAATAACCCTCCCACTCACCTTTCTGTGACATGGTTACATCTATTATCCCATGCTTTCAGGCCTAGGACAATAGAAGGAGAACAGATCATTCGTAGGAGCAGGGGCGAATATTCGTAAAAGTTTGCATTTAAAAGTTAAACATCTATGTAAATACTTTTCTTATGTCACGCTAATCCCGAATGACGGCCTGTATTATAACGGTGAGTTGTAGTCACAATGTTGTCAGCGCTCGATGGAAATAACCCACAAACCTGTTGATGGCTGAGCTCTTATATTGCAATGGAACAGTTAGTTTTTCCTACATCTGATTGTCGAACTTTGCCTGAAAATATAGTAGGGCAAACACTTGCAATTTAAAGCATATGTTTACCTACTGTAGTGTATGCTGGGCTGTCCTGACGGGAGCAAGGCATATGTATACAGCTAGCAGGCTAGGACTGCTGGGTGGCTTTCAGCTTTGACACAACAGAATTGTTAATAAAGTTCTGGGTTATAACACTGGTTAAAAATAGTAAATTACCCCATTTTCCCCAAACCTAAACTTTCTTTTTGCGCTAATGGTTTAGGAAAATGTATCTATTTGAGTGCTCATCCTGCTAGCAATAATACATATTGCAAGGTGTCCTAGAGCAGGGGTGGGGAACACTTTCTATGGCCCCTGGTCAGATTTCCGGGGACTGCAGTGCTTGGGCCGAAGGTCACATTTTACTGGTCATTGTACCTTCAGTTCCTTTTTACACAGCAAGTATATGCTAGAGAACATTGTGGTGCAAGCAATGAAGGATTACATCCTGATGGCGGCCAGTGGCATCATCAGGATGTACCTCATGGGTGGAGTTGATGGGC
>VIAB01055519.1:1986-12592 GCA_009801035.1 Oophaga pumilio | reverse complement strand
ACCCTCCTCCACACCAGATTCCTCTGGCTCCTCCGCATACCCCGCAGGCCCCCCTGACCTCCACCTGTATGTACTGGGCACTGCATGTCTTCCTCCAGCCTGGCGAACCTCCACAGCTTAGACACCGCATCTGACCTCCTGGGGATTCCCCCATCCTCCTCCGGGCCCACCATCAGTGCATCCTCCCCGCCGGCGCCATCTTGTGCCCTCTCCGACTGGCCTGCCGGCCTTCTGCCTCCTTTCTTCCCTGCCATTTGTTCGTGCACTACTGATTTACAGAGCCTGTGGGTCAGGGTCAGCACTCTCTCCAAGGAATGTGGATTTGACAGCTAAATAGTGGCTGCAATCTATCAAACTGTCATGTATCCAGCTGGAGCTCCTGCAGCATGAGTCTGCTCACATCTCCCTCAGGCCACGCCCCCCAAGAAAGTGACATTTAATGGAGAAATTTTTTTTTTATAACTGATCATGTTATCTGTCATGGGATTTTCTTGTGTAAATACTGTTGAAAAAAAAGTCATTTAGCATATTGGCTTTTTCCTCATCCTCATCCACCATTTCACCCAGACTATTTTTACGGGGACCAACACTATCATTTTTTAGTTTAGTTTAGTTTAATGATGGAGGTGGTGGAATAGGCAATAATGAGGTGGTGGGGAGAAAGCAATGATGGAGGTGGTGAAGAGGGCAAACATGGGTGTGGTGGAGAGGACAACAATGGAATGCGGGGGAGGATGACAATGAGGGGTGTGGGGGATAGGGATGGAAGGAAGGGGGATTTATAATGGATTTAGGAACAGGGGAGGTGGAGGAAGACGTTATTATCGCTTATTATGTCTAACACAGTCCCTTAGTATAAAGTATACTCACTTATGTGTAGCACAGTCCCTTAGTATATAATGTACTCGCTTATTATGTATAGCGCCATCCCTCAGTATATAGTGTTGTCACTTTTTATGTATAGCACAGTCCCTAAAGGTACTGTCACACTAAGCGAGATCGCTAGCGAGATCGCTAAAGCGTCAGCGATTTTATGACGCAGCAGCGATCTCGTTAGCGACGTTGCTGTGTGTGACATGTAGTGGCGATGTGGCCCCCGCTGCGATGTCGCTGATCGTTCATGAACGTTCTGAGCCGTTTTTTGGTCGTTGGTGTCCCGCTGGTGAGCCTGAATCGCTGAGTGTGACACCCTTTATGAACAACTTTACCAGCGGCGCAGGCAGGACAAGGTTTTTCCAACGACCGCAGAGGTCATTATACAGATCGCTGATCTCTGATGAGATCTTTGTGTTTGGAAGCTAACTAGCGACCATATAGCGATTGCACCAACGATCTCGCCAGGTCGTGTCGTTGTCGTGATCGCTGGTGCGATCGCTAAGTGTGACAGTGCCTTTAGCATATAGTGTACTCACTTATGTATAGCACAGTCCCTTAGTATGTAGTGTACTCACTTATTATGTATAACACCATCCTTAGTTACAGTTTCCTCTTTTGTATATGAATAAGAAAAATTGAGGATTTTCAGATGAAACATTTAAGCCTCCATGTCCCATTCTGTTCATTTCTACCCGGAAGATACAGTATGGAAGAGGCAGCACTGCAGACAGGCGTCTAGTGGGTCAGTAATGAGTCTATGTATAAGACAAAAGATTTTATTAGTAGTCCATGAGAATAGTTGGCAGCTGCCTCAAAAGAGGTTTATTTTCCTTCCTTTGGCAGCTGGCTAACACATTGAACTAGATGTGTTATTTCTACTGTATTGAACATGTCGCTATGTAACCAGATTAATGCTGAGTATGGAGAATGCACATTCCCATAATTTCTGTGGTTTGGGTTTACCTTCGAACATGTTGAGATCTGTAGTTATGACTAATACTGAGAATCACGTTCTCTACACAGAAAGCAGAATACATAATAGGTAATGAGAGTAAAAAGTAATCTGATCGTGGTACTCCAGGCACTGCCCCGGGACAGTGGATCTTGCTACACAGCAGAAACCTGCCCAGACAATTTGGAAAATAAGTATGCCATCCGTTTTTTTTTTCTTGCACCCATTGACTTGCATTAGCAAGTCCTGTGCGATATATGCAACCACTCGCCGCATGATGTGTTCTTTTTTCTCATCCAGATTCCACCTGAGGAAAAACTTGCAGATGAGCTCACTGAATAACATTGTTGTGAGTGCAATGCAATTTTTTCTTGCATTGCATTCAACGATTTTATGCACAAGTGAGAGCGAGGCTTTGTAATGAAACAGGGACACATGGAGGATGAAATATTAGGAGGCCTCTATTTTAGGAAATCATTAGAAATATTTCAGACCACATTTGGTTTATTTTTGTTTAAATTTTACATTAATAGTACGGATTGAAAAAGTTCCATCTATTTTACAATAATTTGTCTTCTTTAACTAATGGTTTTCTAATTATTGTAAAAGTATAAATCTGTTCTGTGCATTTGTACTCAGACTTCTTAGTCAGATACCCTTAAATCACTGGCGTACACAGTCAGAAAAGGGCCCCGTGCAAGAACAATACATGGGCCCTTTGCAGCCCAAGATCTCCTAAAAATGCAAAATTGCACCAGCTTTGGAGGTATAAATGGGCCCCCCCCACCTCTTGGGCCCCTGTGCGGCTGCACAGGTTGCACCAATGATATGTGCGCCCCTGCCTTAAATAAAATCCTGAGAGACCAATTGTTTCCAAAAGTCACATAAGCAGTAAATCTATTCCATCTGTGTGTGATTTTTTTCACAGCTGTTCTGTAAAGGCCCCAGAGGTTTGTTTGAGAAAATTAGAGATCAAACAGCATCCTGAAAAGCAAGGAACACACCAGACAGGCCAGGGATGAAGTTGTGGAGAAGAGTAAAGCCGGGTTTGGTTCTAGAAAAATAGCCCAAGCTCTGAACATCTCACAGATCTCTGTTCAATCCATCATCCAAAACTGTAAGGAGTATAGCACAACTGCAAACCTACCAAGATATGGCCGTCCACCTAAACTGCCATCCCAAGCAAGGAGAGCACTAATTAGAGAAGCAGTCAAGAGGCCCATGGTCACTCTGGAAGAGTTGTTGAGATCCACAGCTCAGGTGGTAGAATCTGTCCACAGGACAACTATTAGTCACATACACCACAAATCTGGCCTTTGTGTAATAGTAGTAAGAAGAAAGCCATTTTTTGAAAGCAAGCCATAAAAAGCCCAGTTTGCAAAAACCCATGTAAGGCCTCTTTCACACATCAGTGTGTCCGTACGTGTGGTGACAGTTTTCACACGTATTGGAGACACTGACACATGTAGACCCATTCAGATGAATGGGTCTGTGCACATATCAGTGTTTTTCCACGGACTGTGTGTCTGTGTGCACCACACGTAGACATGTCCGTTTTTTACCGTCAGCACGGATGGCAAAACGTCCCGCACACGTGCACACGGAGAACACACATTGATGTCATCTGTGTCACACGCATTGGCACCGGGGAAGAAGCGCTACAGTAAGCACTGTTCCCCGGCGCCGGGTGCTGAAGACGGTTCTCATCATTCTTCCCTGCTCTGCCGGTGATCAGCGCGAGCAGAAGAGAATGATGAGAGTTATATTAAAGTCAGAACGATGACAGCAGGTGGGGGCTTTTGGGACTATTACTCATGGATCGCCTGCCAGGGCAGTGGGGATACTGGGTACCGGGCCACTTATTAAAAGGGCAGTATCACGGCGCAGTGACCCGGTCCGTGGCTCTGGGCATCCAATAAAAGGGGAGATGATGAAAAGGGAAATAATAAAGAGTTTGTAATAAAGTGTTAGTGACGACACCTGTAGTACTCGGCAATAAAGATGTTAGCCGACGCTGCAGATTCAGTCCTCTGGGACAGTTGTTGATGCAGCAGAGTTGGTTCAGCCCTCCACAGGCAGGGCTATGCCCTAGTGCAGTTGAGATAATAAAGATGATGTTGGTGGTGAGTGTGGTGCAGGTCAGGTGACGCAGGAAAAATTCAGAGGACACAGCGGGATGCAGTTTCCAATGCTTTATTCACAGTTCTCTTATGCGCAGATGCCCGCTTGGTGCCGTGTCCCCCAGTTGAGAGGTCCACCAAACTCCGAGGTAGTTCAGGAAACACCTTTCCAGGACTCCCTTCAATATGTTCCTGTCCTGGCCATCTCCCTGTGCTGACTTTCCGTCTTTCCTTCCTGTCCAGCACCTCACAGTCAGTGTCCCAAGCCAGTAGCCGCGGACCTTGTCAGGTGTCGTCCTCTCTGCATCCCCTTGCTCCTATATGGCTACCTTTTCGGCGAAGATAACTGGCTGTGGCTGAAGCACCTACAGGTGCCACTGCCTCCGGCTTGCTAGCTGAGTCTGGTGATTTCTCCACTAGTCTAGGGGCCGGTACCCCTACTGCGACCTAGTCCCTCCACTACTTGGATCGGGCCCCACGTATGGACTACTCACTATCCGTGCCCCTAGGACCCCTTCTTTCCTTCCTGAAGCTTCTTTCTGTTACTTACTACTATCTTTCCGCGTCTGGGGACAAGCTCCTTACAGCTTGAGCTTCCCTCTCAATCTGACTCTACCGTCTTTTTCCTGCTCACTAAGCTCCACTCCCCTCCTTCTACTTTCTCCACCCACTCTCCCAACACCCTTTACTACACAGCCTGGGATGAGACCATCCTCCCTTAGGGTACGTCCAGGGTGCCCTGCTGCAATAGTCTGTGTTGGGTGCGGGTGTTAGAGTCCTGGATGGTGCTCCCTCCTTACTTGAGAGTGGGGTACCACGCCTCTGGATGAGGTGCAGTACCTTTGTGGCGACTGGACCCTCAGGGGCGCCACATACCCCCCCCTGATAAACATAGCACATCCACGGGCTGAAACAGAGTAAAACACAGGTGTTACAGAAACATACAAATTTTCTGGTAATGCATTACAATGGGGACCTTTGTCGTTGGGTTGCGAGCTTATCTGCTTTGGCCAAAATAGTAACCAATACCTCATTTGATGCATTTATCATATGCATCATTTTTTGCACTTTTTATCATTTTTTGCAGGATGCGGCTAGGCTCCTTTCTGATGGCTTTGTCTTCTGTGTTATGCACATATAGTGCTGAACAGCCCGCCTTCCATTATAGGCGTTATAAATAGGCTGCTATCCAGACACTGTGTATTGCACTTTCCTGTGTGACTTATGTCCTAAGCAAGCCTTATTTGTGTGCTTTTTTCCACTAGGCAGTTAACACCTTCATCATCACTGGTTTTGTGATAGGGTGGCTGCTCTCATCAGTGGTAAGCACCTGTGCTGCTCCAGCCTTTATCTATGGGATCTTGCTGCATCCTGCTAGTGCACTGGTCATTTGACAAGATTTGGTAAGACCAATGCATTACAACAGGGATAAAAGTCAAACGCAACTTCCCTTTATGGGAGGCACTTTTTCTTTAACGTTGCATAAATAACAGGGTAGAAAAGCATCAAGACTGACATTACTTTTAAATAAAACATTCTTTGGCATTTACTGGCATTTGCTTCGGGTAAACATTTTACTTTAAAGTGCTATCAAACTTTCTTTAGAAACACTCACTTTTAGTGCAATTTCAACATTAAGTGCTACAAGATATCTTTATACTAAGTACAGTAAAACTTTCCCAAGTTGACAGGGTTTAGCAAAATCTTGAACTGAGGTATTCTTCTTCTCTAGTGTAACATGGGGGACCCGTCTCAAACCCCCAATGTAGGCCTTGGCCGGGCTACAAGGCATGGCTGTTCTCCTCCTTGGACCACTTCCTTGGCCACGGTAGACGGTTTTTGTTCTGAGGTCAGTTGTACAGAGGTATAGGGTGTCAGGCACCCCCTAAAAGCTTTATGTAAAACCAAGAAGGAGAACATTAACAAGTGCTAACTATGTACAGGTAAAAGTTTGGATTACACATGGTCCATGATCTCTCAGTTTATGAATAAAAGAACAGGTGAACTTTTGACAAAACCCTCCTGGGTTAACTTGTAGCTTACATTCCTTTTAACTATTTACAGTCAATATTTTATTTTTCTTTATTTCCTTTTTGGTGCAGCACCTGGTTCTGGCTGTTTCCTGGCCTGGGAAAAGTCATGCACGAAAGCTACACCTGGGACTATGAAAAGGTAGTGGTTGGTGCTGGCATGAACGGTGAGGTCATGTCCTGCCACGGGTGTCTAGGTACTCACGTTCTGAACTGAAATGAGCCTTTGCAGGATGGTGGAGGCTGATGCAGGGTTTGTTGTTGTTATGGTAGTGGTTGTGGCTCGGGCCTGAGGTGGCGCAGATTTTGGCCTTTGCCCCCTGCTGATAGCTTCCTGGTCAGCCGTGGCGGGCCTGCATTTTTGTAAGTTCAGGGCATACCAACCCTTTATGCCCCAGTGTCGAGTATATGTGACACGATCCCCCGGGTATAGATCCCTATCCGGGTGTCCTTCTAAAAGATGGGATTCAACATCCCGCCACTTCACAAAAATGTCTGCCAGCAGGTTGGGTTCCTTGATGAAGCCCCAGCCTCCCTTCAGCCAGAAATCCACCACCGTTCTCTGTCTCAAGGGCCACTGGTCTGCCCCCATAGCCTTGCGGACTTGCCTCTTGGCCTGCAGGTCCTGCTTATCCTGAGCTCGACGCTGGGCCTGATGTTCCTGTTCCTCCCGCTCCCACCGGTGAGTAATCTGCTGGCTGTACTCCCTGCAGCTCAGGACCTCCACTCTGCTCCCTTCTGTTTCCTTGCCGGGGAACCCCATGAGATCTGTCCCCTGGTGGGTCCAGCGGTACACCGCAGGGTCCTGCCCACAATGGCACACCCTTCTTCTCCCTGCGCGCCTCGTGGTGCAAATATGGCAGCAATTGTACAAAACTTCAGCAAAGTCTCTAATATGAAAGGCTGTTCAAAATAGGCGCATTGGACCCTTTTTGGAGGGTCGGTTCATCCTGTTCGTGACGCTAAAAATGGATCGCCCGCCAGGGCAGTGGGGATACTCAATACCGGGCCACTTCTTAAAGGGGCAGTGTCATGGCAGCAGATACTGGGCCCTGGGCATCCAATAAAAGGGGAGATGATGAAAAGGGAAATAATAAAGAGTTTGTAATAAAGTCTTTGTGACGCCACCTAAATTGTGGTACTCGGCAATAAAGATGTTAGCCGATGCTGCAGATTCAGTCCTCTGGGACAGTTGTTGATGCAGGAGAGTTGGTTCAGCCCTCCACAGGCAGGGCTATGCCCCAGGGCAGTTAAGATAATAAAGATGATGTTGGTGGTGAGTGTGGTGCAGGTCAGGTGATGCAGGAATAATTCAGAGGACACAGCGAGGTGCAGTTTCCAATGCTTTATTCATAGTTTTCTTACGCGCAGATGCCCGCTTGGTGCCGTGTCCTCCAGTTGAGAGGTCCACGAAACTCCCAGGTAGTTCAGGATACACCTTTCCAGGACTCCCTTTAATATGTTCCTTTCCTGGCCGTCTCACTGTGTTGACTTTCTGCCTTTCCTTCCTGTTCAACACCTCACAGTCAGTGTCCCAAGCCAGTAGCCGTGGATCTTGTCGGGCGGCGTCCTCTCTACTTCCTCTTGCTCCTATATGGCTACCTTTTTGGCGAAGATAACTGTGACTGTGACTGAAGCACCTACAGGTGCCACTGCCTCCAGATTGCTAGCTGAGTCTGGTGATTTCTCCACTAGTCTAGGGGGCCGGTACCCCTACTTCGACCTGGTCCCTCCACTACTTGGATCGGGCCCCACGGATGGACTACTATCAATGCCCCTAGGACCCCTTCTTTCCTTCCTGAAGCTTCTTTCTGTCACTAGCTTACTACTATCTTTCTGCGTCTGGGGACAAGCTCCTTACAGCTTGAGCTCAACTCTCAATCTGACTCTACCATCTCTTTCCCACTCACTAAGCTCCACTCCCCTCCTTCTACTTTCTCCACCCACTCTCCCAACACCCTTTACTACCGAGCCTGGGATGAGGCCATCCTCCCTTAGGCTACGTCTAGGGTGCACTGCTGCAATAATCTGTGTTGGGTGCAGGTGTTAGAGTCGTGGGTGGTGCTCCCTCCTTACTTGAGAGTGGGGTACCACACCTCTGGATGATGTGCAGTACCTCTGTGGCGAATGGACCGTCAGGGTCGCCACACTCCCATCATCCGACACCTGCTGCCGCTAATAACAGTGACAGCAGGAGCGGATGAAAAATTCTCACAGTGATCTGCTGTGAAGACACTGAGCTTGAACTTCAGTGACCTCATAACTGACATTTTCCCACGGTCCAGAGGTCACCGCAGTTCAGGCCGGACGGGAGCGCAGTTTCAGTGATGTCACTGAGGCTGTGCTTGCAGCATCTCATTAATCAGTGGTTCTCAGCAAGGACGGTCGCATCTTCACACCGTCCAGGTTGAAAACTGTTTATCCCCCAGACATGGATTACGGCGTGGGACAGAACGACGGACAGGTATGGTATAGTGTTGTTTTTTTATTTTACTTTTATTACAGGAGAACAAGGGCTTCGCTGGAATTAAGCATTTAAATAAAATTTAAATAAAAATGGAAAACTGTGTTTAGTCTTATTTCAAATAAAGGACTTTATTCTGGCTTTGTCTTTATTTAACATGTAACTATAGAATTCGTAATAGATAGGTGTCTTATAGACGCTACTCCATTACCAAGCCGTGGGCTTGATGTCACATGATAATACAACGATGACATCAACCCCACAAATATGAACCCCACTTGACACCGCTACAGGGCAAGTGGGAAGAGTTGGGCAAAGTGACAGAATTGGTGCATCTAATAAATGTGCCTTTTCTGGGAAGGTGCGGGCTGCAGTTTTTAGGTTGGGGGGCCTATATCAATGGCTTCTTACCAGCCTGATAATACCAGCCCCCAGCTGTGAGCTTTAGCAAGGCTGGTTTCAAAAATGGGGGGGGACCCCATGCCGGTTTTTTAAATTATTTATTTAAATATTCTTGATTCTTGATAACCAACCTTGCTGAAGCTGACAGCTGTGGGTTGCCAGGCTGGTTATCTAAAATAGGGGGGAACCCACGTCGGGTTTTTCATTCATTTATTTAGTTATAGTGCAGGCGGCGGGTAAGGAATACCCTCATCATCTGCTCCTGCTGTCACTGTTATTAGTGGCAACAGGTGTCGGATGATGGGAGTAATAGTCCCAAAAGCCCCCACCTGCTGTCATCATTCTGACTTTAATATAACTCTCATCATTCTCCCCTTCTCGCGCCGATCGCCAGCAGAGCAGGAGAGAATGATGAGAGCCGTCTTCAGCACCCGCTGCCGGGGAACAGCTCTTACTGTAGCGCTTCTTCACCCGGTGGCCGTCCGTGTGGTACTGTTGCGGCACACTGGCAGCACACGGTTGCCACATGTGTGCTGCAAGTATTACACAAACGGACACGGATATCTCCGGTACTTTTTTTTTCGATACCCGAAATGAACAGATGTGTGAAACCGGCTTAAGGAACACAGCTAGCATGTGTAAGAAGGTGCTCTGGTCAGATGAGATCAAAGTACAAATTTTTAGTCTAAAGGTAAAACACTTTGTGTAGTGGAAAACTAACACTGCATATCACACTGAAAACACCATTCCCGCCATCAAATATTGTGATGGCAGCAACATGCTGTGGGGATGATTCAGAGTTCATGGGAGAATGGATGGAGCGAAATACATGTCAATCCTGGAGGAAAACCTGTTAAAAGCTGCCAACGACTTAAGATTGGGCCATAAGGTCACCTTCCAGCAGGACAATATTCCAAAACATACTGCCAGAGCTACAATGGAATGGTTTAGTCCAAAGCATAGTCAGGTGTGCGACTGGCCCAGTCACAGTCCAGACCTAAATCCCAGTGAGAATCTGTGGCAAAACTTGAAAATTGCTGTTCATAGATGCTCCCCATCCAATCTCTGAGCTAGAGCTAGATTGCAAAGTAAAATGGGCAAAAATGCCAGCCTCTAGACGTGCAAAGCTGGTAGAGACATACCCCAAAAGACTTCTTGCAGCAATGATTTCAGTGAAAGGTTGTCCTACAAAGTATTGACCCTGGAGGGGATGAACACAAATGCACATTACAAATTTCTGTTTTTTTTTAAATACTTAGATAACCATGTATTGTTTCCTTTACACTTCAAAAATACTTGCTGCTTTGGGTTGGTATATCACATAATATCCCAATAAAATACATTTAAAGAAGAACTCCTCTTATCAAAGTTTTTATCCTCTTAATGTATTGAAGTCATCATATTATATGGCACTGTGTAGTTATAATTGCTCATTTTGCCTTTCTACACAGTTAATTATTCTGTTTTCTCTGCTCTATGTGGACACAGGAAGTCTCTTTTCCCTTCATTTATCATTCCCCCCTTCAACTTCTGACCCAGCTGCTCTGCTCCTCCCCCTGCTACAGACTTTTGCAGTGACTCATAATTTCTACAGACAAATTGACCTCCTGTTTCTTCATGAATCGTAGAAAGATTCAGCTAGTCCATTTTTAACCACGTGATGTCATAGACCTAATGGAAAACAAAAGAATTAACTGGGTAGAAGGGAAAAATGAGCAACTGTACAGTCATGGCCAAAAGTTTTGAGCATGACACAAATATT